>BMAC01000375.1:363072-396990 GCA_014905375.1 Phtheirospermum japonicum
TACTGCCCATTCCACCACATGACTTGAGGGCATTTTTAAGGGGTTCCCACTTGGCGCTGTCCTCTGTCCAGACATCGTCCAGGAACAAGAAGAAACTTCTTCCCTGAAATACAATCAATTATACTATGTTGTAAGACTTTGCAATTGGGTGGAGTCTGAGGATTTTCCCGTCACCCCTTCGACAATCTTTTTGGCAATCCCGACCTCATCAAAGGGATCCGAAACACATATCCATATTTTTAACTCAAAACAATCTTTAACTCGGGCATCGTTAAAAACAAGCTGAGCAAGAGTCGTCTTCCCAACTCCCCTACCCCAACTATGGATACAATCTCCATATCAAGTGTCTTGAGTCGCCGTGAGTATTTTGCTGGCAACAACATCCCTATCAATGTCTCGGCCATGGACTTCTGCCATATCAACAAAAGAAGTAGATTGAACTCGCCATGATGACGGGTCGTCAGTGGGCGGAGGAGAAGACGTCTCCAAACCATATCTGGTTTTGTCCGCCAGAACTCGGTCAAGTTTGGCTTTCGCACTTTCGATTTTTAAAGCAATATCACGACGAACAGCAACTTTCTGGAAACATAAACAGGAAAGGAAAGAACACACCTTATGATTCTTAGGAGCAGCAGCATCAACATTAGATTTGCTGTTGGATCTGGAATTTGAGGAGAGCGGTGCACCATTCATCCAACACGTCCTCCATTTCGTAGGATGCGTCTTCCAGTCTCACCAGCCAATCTTTCACGCTTTTATCCTTAAACCTCTTCTTCTCCGCATCTTCCAACTGGTTTCTTGCTGTTTGCAGCTCTTCGGAGAGTTCCAGAACCTTCTGCTTGCTCCACGCCCCTCACCAATTTCACTTCCTTCGAAATCTGCTCAGCTAAGATTGCTACGATCTGCTCCGCCACAGCCGAAACGATAGCATCCGCCATGATCACTGCTGCCTCTGCTCTCTCTCTCTCTCTCTCTGATGGTATATGGTATGGTATAGTATAATTCAATTATTGGTTGGAGATATTTGAGTAGAAGAAGTTAACTATTGTTTAGCACATGCTCAGATGGGTTGCTCTTCTTAAGAAGAAGAAGTCAACTATTGTTTAGCTGTCTGCGGCACATGCTCACATGGGTTCTCTCACTGCCCTCTTATTATTGTTTCTTAATGCTTCATTAGTGATTAGACAGACTCAATGTTTTTGGAAAACAATGACTAGTATGGTTACTTCAGTTCTTTTCTGTGAGGTGAAACCTCTTTCTCACCATCTATTTTTTACCTTCTCTGGTGTAGGTTCTTGTAATTAATTTATAAATCTTTTGAGCTTTTCGTAGAAGATTTAACCTTTTTAATGACTACTTATGTTGATTTAGAATAAAACTTATTTATTAAAAATATTATTTGTTTTATATGATAAACTACTAGGAAAATAAAGTATTTCATTTTATAGTTGGTTTGACTAAGTTGGTTTCTTTTTATATTATTAACTGTCAAGATCAAATAATATATTAGTGTTCAACTTTTTCCTTGATATGTTGGGATGGGAGTAGGAATTTATCTATCTATATATATATTATCATAGATAGAGGGATGCAATGTTTCTTAGTTTGATGATGGCAAACTGAAGTTCACACCTTTTTTTTTTCTCAAAATAAACATCCCCTTTTGGTCTTTTTACATTTTTTTGTGTGTCAAAACTCTTGGCTTTTCAAAACTCCTTATTTCTGTCTTATTTTGTCAAGAGTAAAAAAAAAAAACCCAAAAGGATTAGCTCCGAAATTGTTGTAATTGTGAAACTCTGTGTAATTATGGTTCATATTTATCTAATGGTTTGTAAATCGAGTCTGTCAATACAATCCTATATACTCATTTTTCTTGAGCATGTAACCCACGTGACATGATCATGGACCTAAAGTACTATGATGGGAAAATTACGACAAACCCCCCAAACTATGATTTTTTTAATCTCTCCCTAAAAATATACTAAAGGCAAACAAAAAAGAAAAAATTGTCCATTTTTTTTGTTTATTCATTGTTTTAGTCGTTTTAGTCTGAAAGAAAAACTGCGAGCTCATGGCGAGTTGTTATGAAAAACGAGCTATAGTAAGTCGAGAATGTATTGCGTGTATACTTAAGTAATATTATTCATACCATACATTAATGAATTACATAGCTATTTATAGAAATACAGATGACTAGTGTCCCTAGATCCTACGGCCAGATTTGGCACAGTACATATAATAACGAAATGATATAAACTTGTGGCTCATGTTGCTACAATACAATTGAAAGCTCTAGTAGACTGGACTGTACTAATTTAGGGCTGTCGTCATCTGAAATCCTGTAGGCTCCTGATGCTGAGACCTGTCAGGTCGGTACTCACTTGACTTGAATCTATCAGGTCGCAATCCATGCGACCTGAATCTATTAGGTCGCTAGTCGAGCGACCTATAACTATCAGGTCGCCACATCGTTCCGAAATCCCGCGACCTACTCCCTTCAGGTCGCTATGCCTTATACTGTTGTTTAACACGGCCCCTCAATTCGAACGAGCTCTTGGATAAGATTCTCAATCTATCTCTAAGTTTGGTGAAGAATTGCACGCTTAAAGGTTTAGTCATAATATCAGCTATCTGTTCTGAAGAAGGAACATGTTGTACTGCGAGCTGTTGTGAAAGAATCTTGTCTCTAACGAAATGAAGATCAAGTTCGATGTGCTCGGTTCTTGCATGCAGGACGGGATCTGATGCCAGAGCAATCGTGCTGAGATTATCTACCCATACGGTAGGAGTGCGAGCTGATCCAATCTTCAATTCCTTGAGCAGATAGCCTATCCAGGTCATTTTTGCCACAGTGTTCGCTAAACTCCTGTATTCTGCCTCCGTGCTCGACCTCGACACAAATTCCTATTTCTTCGAACTCCAGGACACAAGATTATTGCCAAGATAAATACATGAGCCACTAATGGACTTCCTATCATCAAGGTCGGCAGCTCAATCAGAGTCAGAAAAACCAGTCAGATGAAAATTTGGTGCTTATGTTATTCTCAAACCATGGTCAATAGTGCCCGCCAAATATCTCAAAATTCGCTTCAGTACTCGCCAGCTCGTATTTAAGGGATTAGCCATGAATTGGCTAACTTTGTTAACACTGAAGGATATTTCAGGTCGCGTAATAGTGACATACTGTAGACCTCCGACTAAACTTCTGTAAAGAGTAGGGTTTATGCCCGCGCTACTCCCCTTGAATCTAGATAGGTTGTTTGAAGTGATCATTGGAGTTGGAACCGACTTACATGATAGCATATTATCTCTCTTGAGGAGCTCTCTTATGTATTGCCCTTGATTTAAATGCATTTCATCAGCGGATGAGGTAAAATGGATTCCCAAAAACTGTTTAACATTGCCCAGTTCCTTGAATGATAGAACCTTCTTTAAGTTGGCAACTACCGATTCGACCTCGTTCTCATCGCTCCATGTGATCAGTATGTCATCAACATAGATGAGGAGATAAATTCTTGACCCATTTTTTAACCTGTAAAAAAGAGAAGCATCAGCTTTTGAACTTGTAAATCCAAGATCTTGGAGTATTCCTTGAATCTTGCCAAACCATGCTCTGGAGGCCTGTTTAAGCCCATAAATGGCTTTGGTGAGTCTACATACAAGTTGTTTGTCTTTTTGTTCAAAACCGGGAGGTTGTTTCATGTAAATCACTTCCTGCAGGTCGCCATGTGGGAATGCATTATTAATATCAAGATGTTTAACATTCCATCCATAAGAAACTGCAATGCTTAAGATTATCTTTATTGTTGTTGGTTTGAAAACCGGGCTAAACGTTTCAGAGAAATCAAAACCAACTCGCTGAGAGAAACCTTGAGCAACCAACCGCGCTTTGTGTCTAGCAACTGATCCATCGATATTTCTTTTGGTTTTAAACACCCATCTGCAACCAATTATGTTTCTCCCCTCAGGTGCTGGAACTAATGTCCAAGTGCGATTTTGAATAAGTGCATTGTATTCAGCCTGCATAGCCTATTTCCAAACTCCAATCTGAAGATCTTGGTGAGAATTCAATGGTTCATCATCCTCATTGATGACCTCGGCTGATAGTATCTTAGGTTTGTGAATACCAGCCTTGGACCTGGTCAGCATGGGATGGAAATTTTGGGGTGGACAGGGTTGAGAGGGTGCACAGCGAGCAGGGGAAAGAGGTGGAAATTGAACAACGAGAGAAACTGTAGTATTAGAGCCTTGAGGCGAGCTGCAGTGACTTCGCGGAGGTGATTGGTGGGAAAGAGGAGCATAATCAGGTTGTGCAACCTGAGATGTGGGAACATTATTCAGAGATGTGGATGGTGTGTCTGATTAAGAGAGGATGGAATGGGAAGAGTATGATATTGAGGTGGTGGCGAGTGTGTGGGTGGTAGAGGAAACAAATTGTAGTGTGGAGAGTTAGCGACCTGTTTCGAACTGTATGGAAATTCATGCTCGCTGAACACAATATTTCTGGAAATTATCACCTTCCCAGATGGTAACAGAATTTTGTAACCTTTATACTGAGTGTTGTAACCAAGGAAAGTACATGGAAGCGACCTGTATTGAAGTTTATGGGAATTATAGGTTCTGATGTGCGGATAGCAGAGGCAGCCAAAAACCTTAAGAAAGTTATAATCAGGTCGCTGATTGAAGAGACACTCAAGAGGAGTTTTGTAAAGATTTGCTTTGCAGGGAATTCTGTTAATAGTGTAGGCAGAGGTAGTGAAAGCATCATCCCAGAATCTGAGAGGTAGGTTTGAGTGAGCCAGTAGGGACAATCCCATCTTCACGATGTGCCTATGCTTTCTTTTAAATACACCATTCTGTTCTGGTGTGTAAGGGCAAGATATCCTATTATTTATACCACTATCTTGAAAAACCTTAGCAAGAGGTTTATATTCAGTCCCCCCATCGGGTTGGAAATTTTTGATTTTGCAGTTTAGTTGATTTTCAACAAGATTTTTAAAATGGACAAAAGCATCTGAAACTTCGGATTTGGATTTGAGAAGATAAATCCATGTATATCTACTGAAGTGATCGATAAAGTTCACGTAGTAAAGAAAACCATTCGATGATTTGATAGGGGCAGATCCCCAGAGGTCGGAGTGGATGAGCTCAAGTGGTTGGGAACTAATAAAAAGAGAGTTAGGAAATGGGAGTTTGTGACTCTTTGCTAACATACAAGCTGAACATAAAGACAAACTTTTATTAATGCTGTTATAAGGGATATTACAACTTTTCAAAGCCTTATCTATTACATCTTGACTAGAGTAACCTAATCTAGAATACCATAGATCGACAACAGGCTCTTTATCCTGAGAACTTGAAACAAGAGAAGTTTGAGCAGGTCGCATGACAAAGGGTGGTGCAGATGAGGGATAAGCAGCTTGCTTGGTGGCGTGTAGGTGAAAATGATATAGTCCATCATTAACTGTCCTTTGAGTAGGATGGCCTTGGTGGTTTGATCCTTAATGAGACAATAAGAAGGATGGAATTCAAAAAAGATATTATTATCATAGGTAAAATTGGAAACGCTGAGTAAATTTTTAGTGATTGAGGGAACATGAAGGAGATTTTTGAGCAGAAAAGTCTTGGAAGTGAGAGGAGTTTTGAGAAATGAGTTACCCATGTGGGCAATGTTCACTTCAGCTCCATTTCCCATTTGGAGCCTGTTTCCTCCAGAATATTCTGAGGCCACATTCAGGTTCACGAGGTCGTTTGTCACGTGTACATTTGCTCCAGAGTCAGGAAATCAGAGAGTATCAGTGTCATAGTCCGAATGCGAGCTCACGCCTCCAACATTCCCAAATTGTGCCATATGCAGCGAAGGGTTTCGAACTGACTGCTAGGCGGATACCAACACCTATCTACTGTGTGTCCAGAAATATAGCAGATCTGGTAGAAAACTCTATCTCCTCCATTCATCCTTCCTCCGTGACCTCTTCTTCCTCCTCTACTTCCTCTGAAGCTGTTTCTACCTCCTCCGCGACCTCTTGAAATTCCTCTGTTCTGTTGGTAATTGTTGTTGACTCTTGCAGCGTTGACCTGTGCAGCAGTAATGATGGATGGCTGGGACCCTTCTGTATTGACATACGAGGTATTGTTGTTGTTGGTTTCTAATCTGGCCTCGTAGCTGAGCAAAAGAGCATGCAGCTCGGCTATCATGTAGGGTTGCGGCCTGGACGTCACATTAACCATCACTGAGTCATACTCGCTTCCTAGTCCAGCTAAAATGTGCAAGATTTGGTCTTTCTCAGAGATCTTGTTCCCCGCGGAAGCCAAAACATCACAGCAAGATTTCATCTTTCCCAAATACTCTTTCATAGACAGTACATTCTTTCTCAAGGATTGCAACATAATCCTATACTGCTTTATCTTGGCTTGAGACTGCGTGGCAAAATTATTCCCAAGAGCACACCATATTTCTTCAGATGTATTGAAGCCAACAGTTAGAACAAGAATGTTCTCACTTAAGAGGATAGAATCCATGAGGCTAAGATTTGATCTTGCCTTTCCCATGCAGAAAAGAGAGGATTTATCCGATTTTCTTCATCAGCTAAAAATTGTGGTGGAGCTGCAGATCCCTTCTTGATGAACGCTTCAAGACCATAGCCTTTGATGGTCGTCAAGGCTTGTTGTCTCCAGATCAAATAATTATTTTCATCTAACTTGGTTGAACTGAGTTGAATTTGGGGATAAACGATCTGTGGTAGAGGTGAGGAGTTTTGGGTTGAGGAGGAAGAGCTAATGTGAGACATTTTGTAAAGAAAAATAGAGTCAGACCCTCAAACCTGCCCTGATACCATGAAAGAAAAACTACGAGCTCATGGCGAGCTGTTGTTATGAAAAACGAGCTATAGTGAGTCGAGAATGTAGTGTGTATACTTAAGTAATATTCTTCATACCATACATTAATGAATTACATGGCTATTTATAGCAATACAGATGACTAGTGTTGCTCTAGATCCTACGCCAGATTTGGCACAATACATATAATAACGGAATGATATAAACTTGTGGCTCATATTGCTACAGTACAATTGGCAGCTGTAGCAGACTGGACTGTACTAATTTAGGGCTATCGTCATCTGACGTCCTGTAGGCTCCTGATGCTGAGACCTGTCATATCGGTACTCACTTGACTTGAATCTATCAGGTCGCAATCCATGCGACCTGAATCTATTAGGTCGTCAGTCGAGCGATCTATAGCTATCAGGTCGCCACATCGTTACGAAGTCCCGCGACCTACTCCCTTCAGGTCGCTGTGGCTTATACTGTTGTTTAACATAATCGGAAGCATAGGATACCTAGGCATCGCATTCAACATTTTTGATTTCACTTTATGTCCTCGTACAAATAAAAGGCAATATATGATTATAATCATGATATATAATCTTCATAATCATGATATGTATTCTTCAGGGACCCTAAAAAATCTTTTATTATTTTCACTATCCAGCATGGATTGTAAGTCTGCTACAATTTCGTGTGAAAATAATTTTTATCTCCGCACAATGAGCAAATGATAGTATAAGTAATAATTAAATATAAATATTACAATGATGTTGAAGCGATAATATGTAAATATAAATGCATACCTAAAAGAAGAAATTCAATTTTGAAATTCAATCGAAATAAAGTATGACATGAATGCTTTCAAAATTATTGTATTTAGAAAAATTTGCTTTCAAAAGGTCTTTCCCTTTTTTTTTTGTTTTGGAATTAGTTGATATTTTTTCATATCTATTATAATTGATGTCATAGTGTTCATTCCACTTAGTATTGAGTTTGCACTTGTATTCTTTTACGCGGTTTCTGAATAATAACAAAATACGTTATTTTATGAGATCAATTCAAATAAAAAAGTATTGAATTGTAATAATATTTTATGAACAATATGTTGATAACCAATAAAAATAAAATAAAATAATATTGTATTGTGCATTTTGTTATAATTTGATTAAATAAAGTGATCAAATTATTTTTGAAAAAAAAAATAACAAATTTTATATTGTTGGACTCGAAATAAAAAAATAACAAAAAAACGTTCAAAAAACTCATAATAACAATCAAAATAATTTATAAGTGATTTTATATATATATATATTTTTGTGTGTGTATATATATATATATATTAATTCTTATTTTTTTAATGTTAATTAAAGTATTTACCCTAATTATGTTAAGAAGATTTCTACATAATTAAAAGAGGTAACTAATTCTATGGCTTTTTAATTAAAAAATGAAACTAAATCTATCATATTTATTTTTAAAAATTCCTACATAACTTAAAAAAGATAATAATCCTATATGACATTTTTTCTTTTTCATACTCATCTTTTTTTTCTCTCTTCAGACCTCTCTTTATATATATACATATAGATAGATTATATACCCATAAGTCCAAAACTCATCAAAACCTAAGGTTATCGTCCTGAATCCAAGTGGTTTGCTAATCGATTAACAAGACAATCTCCCATCCACACAAATTAACAAATCGTTGCCCTATTTTTTTTCTTTTTCTTTTTTATAAATAAGAAAGAAAACGTGCTAAAATGAGTTAACATGCATCTAAATTATATATTATTATTATGAACACTGAATGCAACTATATGCTCGATGCAAATGCGAATGTATGATGTAAATCTAAACTACGCAATTTGTTGTGCCAACATAGTTGTATATTTCTACCCCAACATGATATAAATTTGATGAAGGTGAGATTTGGAACTTTGGAGAGTGAGAAGAAGCTCAGAGAACCTAAAAAGCCTGAGCACGCTCTGGAAGACGACAATGAGGGTGAAAAATTCGCTGCTCAGACTGACACTGGGTTACCCAGTGTTGAAAGGACAGATAGTCAGAGTCCTCGCATTTTCAAGTCCGTCGATCTGAATCCAAGAGGATAAGCGTTGTGGATGTGTTCTTTAATGTGGAGCTCGATACACAATTGATCAATAGAATTAAACCACCCCAAGGAACGAGATTAAAAAAGTGTTATTGATTGATTCATGCGGTCCTCAGAGGTGGTTAGGTGCACACGAAGACAATGAATCAATCAATAACACTTTTTTAATCTTGTTCCTTGGGGTGGTTTAATTCTATTGATCAATTGTGTATCGAGCTCCACATTAAAGAACACATCCACAACGCTTATCCTCTTGGATTCAGATCGACGGACTTGAAAA
The DNA here is from genome assembly GCA_014905375.1 of Phtheirospermum japonicum. NCBI lineage: Eukaryota > Viridiplantae > Streptophyta > Magnoliopsida > Lamiales > Orobanchaceae > Phtheirospermum > Phtheirospermum japonicum. Next base: position 372,291 of record BMAC01000375.1, read on the forward strand.
TGCGAGGACTCTGACTATCTGTCCTTTCAACACTGGGTAACCCAGTGTCAGTCTGAGCAGCGAATTTTTCACCCTCATTGTCGTCTTCCAGAGCGTGCTCAGGCTTTTTAGGTTCTCTGAGCTTCTTCTCACTCTCCAAAGTTCCAAATCTCACCTTCATCAAATTTATATCATGTTGGGGTAGAAATATACAACTATGTTGGCACAACAAACGGCTCATCGAGGTAGCTATATGACTCATTTGCGTCTCAAGATTTTTAATGCTCGACTGGGTATCACTCTGAAATTGTGTCATATCTTGATGGAAGTTGGATATATTCAAAGTTAAAACTTTTCATCATCTCTTCTGACGACAAGTTAGAGTTCTCTATCCAAACCTTTTTGGAAGGGGTATTAAGAAAATCCAAACCTTGCTTGGGCGTTTGTAACACCTTAATAGAGTATTTGTAACTGTGAAAGATAATTGAGGTGTTTCTATAATTAAGTTAAAACATAGAGGTAGTTTTTGTATTCTAATCCTAAAAAATTTAATACAGATTCATACTAATAATACAAGCCCTCACATATAAAGAGAAATGGGTTTAACAAAAATGAAAATGACTTAGAATTTACATTTTCATTATTTTACTAATATGTAACTAAGTGGGGATGCTCCCTCCAGCATGAGCGAACCCTTTCGGAACTGATGTTGAATGGGCGCCACTATCCCAKCCCGGATCCAGCCAGGTTCTATTGACCATGTCCTCTTCTCCTTCGAAACCTTGTCTTGGGGCGTCTTTGGCTCTACGAGAGAAAGCTCGCCGGAGAAAAAAGTTTTTCTCTTCCCGTCCCGGGTCATACTCCGGTGCGTCCACAGAAGAGGAAATCGTAATGCATCTTGCTCAGCAGGCGTAGCTTGAAGTGAGCATTTGATGCTTTCTTTTCATTCCTTTTCTTTTTCTTCTTCTTCTTTTCTTTTTTAATTCCCGGCCGGACTTCGGATTTTACATCGGTTATTTCTGGCCATTAACATCGGTTCTTAAACCGATGTAGACAAAGACGATGTAAAATGTCACAAACTTTACATCGGTTGTAAAACCGATGTAGACTAACAGTACTACATCCGTTTCTCCAATAACCGATGTAAATAATGAAATACCGAGTAAGACTGGACTATACTACATCGGTCTCTCTGAAACCGATGTAAAATATAATAATCTGATGTAAACATTGGTTATTTTACATCGGTCAAATAATAACTGATGTAAAATTACAGTTTTTTGTAATTTTTCCGTTTTAGGCAATTTACACCTGGAAATTTATAACCAATTTATTTTACAGGGTTGTCTCCTCTCTGATGATCTTTTCTATAGGTAGAACTACATAGCCAAACCAAACAATAAATACACAATTCACCCAACAATTTATCAAATTCAAATAATAAGAACATAATTTGTCCAATAATCCATCTAACCAAACTATAAATTAACAACTCAAACAAAAATAAAAGTTACAATTCATCGAACCAAGGTATAATTTTATTAATGAAATACGTACGACTTACACAAAGTAATAGTTCTAACCATAGCTGATGAGTAAGCTATATTTTTCTACTATTAGTAAAAATGCAAGACCAGCAAACGAGACGCATATAGTCTCCAAGAACGGGCCTTCACGTCCTGTGTAGTCATGAAATAACCAATGGCAACCCTTGAAATGCATGTACTAGCTCTTGCACATGACAATCACTGTGATCGCCGACAGATCGATCATTAACCCGAGCACCCCAGCTATTAAATCTAAGGGAACATATAACAAGCTGCGAATATATGATCACAAGTTTTTAAGTTAAAGGGTTAATTAAAAACTACCCTTGACCTAATTACAAAAAAAAAATCTCATCTAACTTTCAAAAATTACAAAAAGCACCCCCAAGATTTAACTGTCTTAGATTCACCCCCTTCATGAGCAAAAAATATTTTTTTCAAAAAAAGGATAGCACAAAGAAAAAAGATACTCTCAAACTTGTCTGTCAGAATCAGTATTCTTATATCGGCTGAATCGCTTGACGTATTGGAGACACTTCTAAAAAAACCCATTAAAAATTCATAATTTTATGCTAGAAGAGATATATTTGATATAGAGAAAAAAAATACTTTATTAGTCTTTGATTAACCTAAAATAATGGAAATAAAATGCACTTTTATATAACCTGAATGAAATTGGAAGTACAGAATATTACTTTCTGGGACATTTGGTTCATTGGGTCATCCGCCATCTGCTGAAGTTACGCTAAACCTAGAGGTTAGTTTTTGTAATTTAAACCATAACTAGTAACCTCTGAAGTGTGAATTGAGAAATACTACTTCTAACCTTTCCCATACAGCCCATACAGATGCAAACAATGCACACAAGTCCGCAATAGCTGAAAAGCAGCCAAATAAGGAAACCCTACTTCTGACCCTCCTCAGGAAACTGAGAAAATGGTTTTAGATATTACATTTATTCTAAATTTGCAGCATATGACATGAATACTCAGAAAAAAAAAGGGGGGGGGGAGGGGAGACAAAATAAAGCTTACACAGTTTTTTGCACGTGTGAACCAAAGGGTGCCAATGACAGTCCAAGTGAACAGGAAGGGATATAGCAACAGAACAAGAATCGACAGTACAATAATCCGTCCAACAAAAGGTGCATATCTCTGTTGCCAACCGAGATCCCTAGGCTAAGCCAACAAAGGTAAATAAGGTCAAAGAACAACAGAAGTGGAAAAGCCATAGCTTAGATATGCCAAGATATTATTCTACCACTATCTCTAATAATAATGAGCAATACATAAGAGATGTATTAATAAAATAGTGTTTAGAATTACTTTATTCACCTTTTAACAAAATGGCGTTAATATATGTGAATACCTGTAAAATAATGGAAACCCAATGATATTGGATAAAGATAAGGGGTTCTTACAATCTCATTCCAGCAGCCAATCCATTATCAATAAACATCAAGAGCCCGAAAATAAACACTATCGTATATTCGACCTAACAATTGGAAAATAAGAAGCACAATATTATTTTTAACAACCTCAAGATCCAATCAAGAATCAATAAATACTACTAAATCTTAAAAAAAAAAACTAATAACAGGTAAATAAATAATTGGCCTCATAAATTTGTACGTACCTCATAAATTGGCCTTCCCATGTTATCCAACAGCCCCCAGTACTTCTCCGTTCCTGGGCACGAGTTCTGATTCTCGTCGAACAAAGTGAGCACAAACATCGGGATCTCAACACCCGGTCTAGCCGGTGTCCCAATCGGCGGATAGGCCGTCATCTTCATCACGAGGTTACAAATGTACGTCACTGCGTTGTAAGCGTTGTCACCCAGCTGGTCAATATCGTCGGCATGCGGCCAGCCCGTCTCTGCTATCGGAACCCTAACGTCCTCGAACTCGAGCCTCCGCATGGCGAACACCATCGAGTCGACCATCTGGTCCAAGAGGTTGTTGTAGACTAGTCCGCTCGCAGGATCCACGATCAACGGTTGCCGGCGAACCATAAATGGACACCACTTTCACGCGCACCCATAATAAAAATAAAAATTATCGAGTACGATATGAAAAAAAATATAAGCACCTAATAATCTGCTTATACATCTGAAAATTACGAATCAAATGTGTTATCCACCATAGATCTAATACAATTGGAAAAATTGGTGATTGCATCAATTGAATATTAGATGAGGGCAAATTCTGGTACCTTTATATTGTAAATCCGACTTTAAATTTGGACGAGGATTACGGTGAATCCCTGAGAAGCTAATATTACAATAAGTTTTAGATTGAACATAAGTGCACAAAAAAGGTAAAAAAACCTAACCCCCAAATTCGTCCAAATTGAACAAAAACACAACCCTAACCCCCAAATCTATAGACGAAAATAAAAGCACATAATGCATTTTTTAGTCGATTTAATATCAATCAGACCAACAACTATAAATTGAAGACGGGATAAAACATACGCATAAAAAGATATTATAATAGAAAACATACCTTAGATTTTTCAGGTGGTGTAACTTTGGGATTGTCGGTGGTGGTGGTGGTGATGGTGGTGGCTTCCGTCGACTAAGGTTGGTAGTTGTCGTCGAACTGCGGTGGTGGTGGCTTAGTCGTCGACTATGTTTGGTAGTGGTAGTCGGACTGCGGTGATTGTGGTGGGTGATGGCGACAACGGCGATTTTGGATGTGGTGGGGGTTTGGGAGCAGGCTGCGAGAATGGGATGGGCGCGAGCGATATGTTTATATTTTCTCATGTTTTGGTAACTTAGATTTTAAATAAATATATGCATTTTTTTATTTTTCATTAATTTCAATATAATCCTAATTATAAACTGAGTTAACTTAATTAAACTAATTATATTTTACGGCATGTATTTAGAATGGTTTCAAATAAACCGTCATAGTATATCGGTTAAATTATTTTACCATGGGAATTCACAACGGTTGTAAATATAACCTTTGTTGTAATACACTATTTACAACGGTTGTCAAAATAACCGTTGTAAATGTTACCGATTGCTCTATTACAACAGTTATTTAAAAACCGTTGTTAGTTGATCATTGTAAAAGGCCTTTTTTTTAGTAGTACGGTGCATAATACCTAACTTCTTATAGGCTCAGCCAACATGAACCAAAGATCGATGGACGGTCAATGGAACCAAAGAGAGACTATTTGAGTGATAGTTGAATTATGTGGTAATGATAATTAGTCACCATTTATCTTGCTGTAGAAGCAGAGGTGAAATCCATAATAAATTGTAAAAATATTTAGTATGCCGAAAAAAATAGTCTTAAAGCAATTATATATAGACGAGTGTATTATTATGCTATTTGTGATACATAATCAAAATAAAGGACCCGTTTGAGTGATTTATGAAGAAGAAAGGAAAGATCGATTCAAGTTTGCGTCATTTTACGTATAAATCAATACATAATTCAGTGAGTGCAAAATATTTGAAACTAGAATGAGCCAAAGTAGAGGACAGAAGGAAGCATTCTTGAAAATAGGAGAACATTGATGTTTCATTTTCTTGGTCTGTCTTGAAAGTTTTCCATAAATTAAATACATGAAAGTCTAAATGTTAGAATTACAAAAGATATTAAAACAATATATCGAAAATATATGGAAAACTTTTGATTGACTTGAGTCAGCGTACAGGTCATCCGTAACACAAGCTTGAAAAACACGAGTACAATGAAGCATCTACCGTACTTATGCCTAATTGTGTATCCTCCTCTCTAGACGAGTCCTAAAATAGCAAAATAGATTTTATGAATATCTTGATATTTTAAGTTATAAGATAATTGTGAAAATCAAATAAATCTTACTTATACATTCCTTTTATCTCGACTCTAGGGATCATTTTTTTCGATATCTTTTTTCGAGAACCACCTAAAGTTCCAACTAAGAAATGATTGATTTTTCATTATCTCAATTGAAGTAATGAGCTCCCCCACCCCCCCACCCCACCCACCCCCCATATGGGGAGGCCGTTACTTCAATTATTTAGGCAACAAGATAAATCTAATTACTAAAATACATCTAAAAAGGCAAATACAAAAATATATAGTTAAAATAAGAAATCAAGCTCATATTAAATCTGCTTATATTTTATTCTTTTTGTAATCCAAACAAAACAATATTATCTACAGGGAAAACTTCAATTGTTTTTGAATGATTAATTACTTGATGATAATATGTAATTTGATAACTCGAGAGAAATCCAGGCTAGAAAAAAAATAGAAGATATCATATTTCCCATGCTACTCAAAGCCATCACAAGATTGATATTATGTATCTGCTAAATGAAGACTTAATCATATATATATAAAAAAGTTAAATAAGAAATAGAACATTATTAACGGCAACAAATAAAATCTGCAAAACAAAATGATTTTGCTAACAACACTTAATAAGATATTATAAAAGATTTACATGCGTAGCTGAATGCGTAGATTACTGTTGGATATGGATTTCCACGGCGAACCCTCCTTGTCCCTGTAACGCTGCTCTAGTTGGGTCGAACCAGAAATATTCAACTCCTCCAATGCCGTTGATTTACACAGGATATTCAATCTCGTAAGATGAGGCATGAGCGAGACTTTTTCGTCTTTTTGTTGGTCAGTAATGTCCTCACATTCCTCCCAGTTACTACAAGAGTCAAGTATAAGTATCTTCAGCTTGGGAAAGTACACATCAGTAATACTATTGGTGTGCCCTGACCCTGTTGTTGTGGTGATTCCAAGAAATTCACGTCCCACAAATCGCAATTCATACATAAGGAAAATTTCAATCTCTTCGAGGCAGGGTAGTATTCTTAGAGGTGGCAATGACGAAAAGTGAACGAAAGTGCAGAAATATATATACTTGACTTGGTTGATGGGTGACGGGATCCAGCCTGGAAGTTTGGAGCCCTTAAACCACCAAATGCTAGGTTTTTGGAGGTTTGGATGGGGCTGTAGAGCGTCTATAACATCAATCCTCACGCAATCTTCAACTTCTCCTTCTTCCTCAACATAAAAATCTTCATCTTCAACTTCTCCTTCCTCAACATAAAATTCTTTAAAAAAATCTATGTCGAGTTCTTGAAGGTACTCTTTATTCCTCAATTCTCCTTCCCACGCATCCTCAACATCTGTGTTTTCCAAACCTCCATTTAAACTAATTCCCAGTTTTAGAGATCCACTGAGACAGTTTAAGTTCTTCAACCATCCCAATTTGCCCACATTTTTTCCTACTCGGGATTCACTCAATGTGAACAAGTTAAATGGGCTAGTCCTTGAAGAAACTGATTGATAGAGTGAGTATGGAGATGCTTGAGGTTTACGAGACAATGAATCCCTTGAGGAAGACTAGGAATACTCTTGCAATGATCGAGTTTGCTGTTTGCAATTCACGCAAACCACAAATGCTCTCTGGCAACTCCTTTAGAGATTCATTTAAGCTCAAGTAGAGGTGTCTCAAGTTAATCAAATTCCCAATTTCCGTTGGCAACTCCTCTAGAGATTGATTCTCGCTCAAGTCGAGGTGTCTCAAGTTAATCAGATTCCCAATTTCCCTTGGCAGCTCCTTTAGAGATACATTGGCCCTCAAGTCGAGGTGTCTCAAGTTAATCAGATTCCCAATTTCGGGCAACTTCTCTAGAAAGGGTTTGCAAGTTATACAACTCGCTACAAATGGTCTCTAGGACTTCAAAAATGGAGAAACCACAATTGGAACTCAAGTTCAACCAGTGAATATACTTTTCTATTCCCTGTGGAATGCCAGGTTTAACACCCTTGGACCACCGAGGCAAACACAAATAGGTGAATCTCTCTTCCATTTTAAGCAGCTACGCATATTCTTTGACTTGGTGATAAGTCCAAAAAGTTGAACTACCAAATAAAGGGGGTACTAACCTCAAAATTGAGATCAGTGACCTAGATGGACTCCAGATATGACACAGCGACCTCCAAAATCTCCCGCGATCCTCCAAGCGACCTCGCTGATCCTGCAAAACAGCGTCTCGAACGGGTAGGAGTCCCACCCCCAACCCGTTAAGACTCTCCGATGCTTAAGTCAATGATAACTCATGAAAATAATGAGAGGTATGCACCTCCTTTTATAGATACAAGAGAAGTCATTGGTTACCTTCTCCTACCACAATTCCATAAATACAACAACTGTCTTATAATTAGGATTCCTCTCATATAGTAAATTCCCATAAACAATAAACCTCTCAATAAAGTACCAAAATAAGCCGGAGTTTACGGCCCCACCAGGCCCATAACAATCCACGTACATCAAACCCACAAACAGGCTCAAGTACTCAACCCAAATTATAAGAGATCGCGACCCTATATGAAAAGTCATCCCCATACTACAGGTCGCTACTCTTCACAAACAGCTCGCTAATACCAAAACAGCTCGCTCACTTCTCAAAATCACAACATAGCTCGCTCATCTTCTAGGAGGAACACCCTCTCCCATAAATGAGGTCGCTTACCACAAATAACCTCATAAATCCAATAATATTACGTATGGACATTTTGGTCCGTATCAGCTAGTCCCCCATGTTCTAGCTGATTGAGGCACGAAATCAGGTAGGACATGTAAAAACAGAATTACAAGAATACAACCACTTCAAAAACAATAAGTAAATCATCATTTTACCTTACCAAACCACACATCAAAATCACACAGCTCAACAAACCGAGCTATAACACTCATCTTTCCACAGTAAATTGGCAAGTATACTTGCGACCTGCAAAAATTCAGCTTACCGAGTTCGCTTCTTTTTAAGATAGCATGATCACCTCACGAGGGACGATATGCAAGTCCCAGACCAAGTCCCCAACTTTATTTATGATGGCCTAAACCACACAACTTTTATCCACCGACTTAAAACCACATTCGAACTCAATAATTTCAAAAATGTAATCATAAACATATAAAACACACAACACGCACAAATCACCTCACCACTCTACATCAATCATCCAACCTGATATACCAAGCTATACATCAATCATCCCAAATAAGAATTTATCACATAAAATCGCGACCTCAAAAAGATCAGCTCGTTGAGCTCGTTTATTACCCAAGAACATATTCCTACGAGTCCCCAAGTCGAGTCCCCAAACCCATACCTGACGACCTAAAACCTTACAGCCTTCCCTCCGCAACCTGAAGTTATAACCAAGCACAATAACACAAGAAAATACAATTGTATGCTTATGAAAATTCAGAACACCATAAGTCACCTACTCGACCTAAAATAGGTCGATCAAAAATTCATTTCACTTCACAAACCATTACTTAAACATCGCCTTATAACAATAATCATTTCATTAGCTCGCCAAGACCCCACATCATAGTCCATAATAGCCCATCAAGGCCCAAGACTGCATTAACCATAAAGGCACAGAAACCCATAAAGCCATAAATCATAAAGATATCATCGACCTAAAATAGGTCGGCCAGTAAACCATTCAGTTCCCCAAGTTCGAATAAAATAGTTAGACAACACACAATCCACTTGTAATCATATAACAATAATATGGGACTGAAGACTACTCAGTCCCCCATGTTTAATTAATGCAAGTAAAACAAAACAACCAAGCCACGTCAACTCAATAAAGCTCGTCTATGTAGTCCCCCAAGTTAATGCAACCAAGTATTTCAAACATGTTAAATTAAACACCAAATAAACAAACCAAACCAAATCAATTAAGTAGACCATATCAATAAAATAAACTCAAATTAACCAAATAAACTCGCTAACCCATATTAGCCAAATAAACCATGACTCGCACATAGGTTGCACGAATTCGTAATCAATCACACTCGTACTTCATAGCCTCATAAGACCATGAGATTCAAAAGAATAGTCAAACCATGACTTATACACAATCCAATAGAGCTAAATTCAGCTCGCATATAAAATATATTAGCTCGCATAGAAACACCATCCATACCACAATACAACCGCCTGAAAAAGATACGTAAATCATACATACTCTTCCCAAATCGTAAGTAAAACATCATAACCACTTAACCATAAATTATCAATATAACTCGCCAAACTTTAAAAAATACCAAACTCTCTTAACACAAAAATACAACTTCTTAACACTACTTTCATCACACAACTACTTCTCATCACAAAAACACAACTTATCATCACAAAAGCACAACTACCTCTTCTTTGCAAAACACAACTTCTTAAAACAACATTTTATCACTTCTCACAACTTTCCATGATCTTCTTGTGCGGGAGAAGTGCCCTCCGGTCCATAGTTACCTTCTCCCACCCCGCCGACCTAAACAAGCGTYAGCCCACTATCACTTTTACTTTCACTGCGAGAGAGGTGCCCTCCAACACAAGAGTTACCCTCTCCCCAGCTTGCCGACCTAAAACAAGCGTCAGCCCATAACCATAAAAACCATCACCGACCTAATAGAAGCGTCGGGTTTTAATCATCATCGACCTAATGAGAGCGTCGTAATTTAATCGCCATCGACCTAATGAGAGCGTTGGAATTTAATCGTCATCGACCTACTGAGAGCGTCGGAATATAATCGTCATCGACCTAATGAGAGCGTCGGAATTTAATCGCCATCGACCTAATGAGAGCGTCGGAATTTAATCGTCATCGACCTAATGAGAGCGTCGGAATTTAATCGTCATCGACCTACTGAGAGCGTCGGAATATAATCGTCATCGACCTAATGAGAGCGTCGGAATTTAATCGCCATCGACCTAATGAGAGCGTCGGAATATAATCGTCATCGACCTAATGAGAGCGTCGGAATTTAATCGTCATCGACCTAATGAGAGCGCCGACATCGACCTAATAGGAGCGTCGGAATTAAACAATCATCGACCTTAAGAAAGCGTCGGCATCGACCTAATGGAAGCGTCGGAATTAAACAACCATCGACCTTAAGAAAGCGTCGGCATCGACCTAATAGGAGCGTCGGCATCGACCTAATGGAAGCGTCGGAATTAAATAACCATCGACCTTAAGAAAGCGTCGGCATCGACCTAATAGGAAGCGTCGGAATTAAACAACCATCGACCTTAAGAAAGCGTCGGCATCGACCTAATAGGAGCGTCGGCATCGACCTAATGGAAGCGTCGGAATTAAACAACCATCGACCTTAAGAAAGCGTCGGCATCGACCTAATAGGAGCGTCGGCATCGACCTAATGGAAGCGTCGGAATTAAACAACCATCGACCTTAAGAAAGCGTCGGCATCGACCTAATAGGAGCGTCGGCATCGACCTAATGGAAGCGTCGGAATTAAACAACCATCGACCTTAAGAAAGCGTCGGCATCGACCTAATAGGAGCGTCGGCATCGACCTAATGGAAGCGTCGGAATTAAATAACCATCGACCTTAAGAAAGCGTCGGCATCGACCTAATAGGAGCGTCGGCATCGACCTAATGGAAGCGTCGGAATTAAATAACCATCGACCTTAAGAAAGCGTCGACATCGACCTAATAGGAGCGTCGGCATCGACCTAATGGAAGCGTCGGAATTTAAACATAAAACCTATAAAATCTCTGGCCTTTGAGGCTTAAACATTGTCATAATCATAAAGTCATACCTTGTTCTACATAATGAGGTCGCATGAGACCGTAAGGAGGTCGCGGAGACCGTAATGAGTTTATTATATGTATTTTCCATAACTCAGAACATAAAACCATCAATCCATAAAACCTTTAATTAATACGCCATAAATCCAACATGTGACCAGACCTTAACCATTTAAATCGTATAAATAAATTACTCCCCCCATGCTCACCCACATAAAAATAAATAGGGCATAAAATTGGAAACCATTCCTTTCCCGAGGTTTTAAAAGCTTACCCGATACGTATTCGTACTGATGCCATAGAAAAATTCACCTCTCCTTGAATATCCAACTGCACGACCTTTTTATTTTTAGGTATCACAATTCCCCGATCACTTTTTGTCAATGTTAGACGCGCGACCTGGTACATGGCCTTAAACATTCGCGACCTCTTCGCATTGGGTTGCCCATCTCCGAATTACATGTCGGGCAACCCACAAATTAACCCTAGGTAAATACGACCTAAACAGGCCCTGCACTCAAATTCGTTAGCATAATCATAATATCATGCGAATATCACAACCTTACTCGCGCCAATAACATGTTAATCAAACATTTTTCACATCAAAGGTTTCCATTCCCCACAACCACAAATATCATATCACCATCAAGTCATATAGGATCAAAACAAAACAGACACAAAGTCCTCAACACACATATAGCAACTTTGAAGATTAAACTGTTTTAATCAGTAATGAATTAAAAACTAAACTACATATCTCTGGAAAGCTCCACGAGTCTAGTTTCCAATGCGAAAATCGGATCTCAAAACGGATAATCCAACAGTTAGTTATGACCAATTTACTGAAGTGTGACAGTGCTGTATTTTCATACGGGAATGTGTAAAAATGATCAATTTTTAGTATGTTCATAACCATATAAAAATAAGTCCTTATCAACCAAATGTTAAACCACATGCATGTCCCCACAAATAAAATCACATAAATCCAATTAGCACTCTCCACGCATGATTAATATCTCATCATTCATTCTATCAAAACCATGAAAGAATTTCAAAACCAAATCTATCCAACCCCATGGATAATTAATATTTAATATAATCACATAAAATATACGTTTATCTCTATTAAATCAAATAAACCATAAGTCTATCCCCATGTAAATCAAGTCAATAAGCAAGTATTCCATATGACAACCATATCAATCAACCAAACCATACCATTCTCATTTAAACACATCTAAACAAAACAAATACTTATCTCGATTTCTGATGATTTTGTTGTGTTTTGTTGATACACTACTTCATCACCTTAGATTTCGAGCAACAAAACGGATCATCCCTGAATATCTGGACACGCGACCTCATCGCGCTTGTTTGAATTGACCGATCCCGAGTTAAACTCAAGGCAACACATAGGGCAGCCCTCGAAAATTTATCACAAACCATATACCATGGACAATAATCTTCATAAAAATCCATTAACCGAACAAATCACGTTAATTCAAATAAGCCATACGCATATCATATAAACATGATCCCTGATTTATACATGCATCTTTTTCGGAATAAGACAAAGATGTTTCAAAATCATCTAATCACACATTCTCAATATAATACTATCAAAACTAAATAACAAGCCCTTTATAATCCATTATCCAATCGACAATTATAAATACTACCCAGCACATATGACAAATAAGTAACACCCCCTTTATTTCATTTAACCATATATATGATAACACATCCCAGAGGCAACTCCATCAAATTATAAATTAAAAATATAAGTAACAATTCTGAGCAACTCAAATCATTGTGAGACCTCTCTATAATTAACTGAAATTCATATGGTTTCACGCTTGACAAATAATAAAGATTAACAAACTCATTCATGCCAAATAAATTATGAGACCTGGTTTAATTCATCGTATTTAATCAAGAGCCATTACGCGTCTATCGATCAAAAAGCAATCGAAGTAATAAGTAATCAATAAAGACCATCCGCCGTACCAATCATGCCAAAAGTTTGCGCGAAATAACCAATTTTGTAAATATAAGAAGGAAACTTATCGTGATTGGTGAAGGGCGACCTCATCGTCTTAGACTCCGAACACCAAAATAAATCGACCTTGAATATTTGAACACGCGACCTCATCGCGTTTGTTTGCGTTGACCATTCCCGGGTTAAGGTCCAAGCAACACATAAGGTAATCCTCAAAAACCAACATTAATACAAACTCAACGAATAGACCTTACTCAGTCCGTTAGTATATGATCAATAAAATGCAAGTATCACAACCTTTATTCGTGTTCACAAATCTTCAAAACTTGATCTCCACCACTATTCATATTTAACCACTATATATCGTACATATTACACCCAAAATTCAACTCCGTCCAACAATTAAAGTGTACATAACTTAACTCTCAAAAGAAATTAGACAAGCAGTTTTTGGAAACAGAATCAGCTCTATTTAAATTTCGTTATAAACTTTTTCAAAACTTATAATCAGATCTCTACCGTTCAGATTAAACTTCAACATGTTTATATTAACATATCCAATTTTTGAGTTGATCCAACGGTTATATTATGCACAATCGTATTTTGAAAAACACTGCGCAGGATTTTCCGAAAATAAAAACTGTTTTGATAGAAAATTTATATAAATTCCCTCACATCTCAAAATCCGATCTCCACCGTTCAAAACGTAATTTAAAAGGTCCTTGACGTTTTATAAAATTTTCAACGTGATCTAACGGTTGAAACAGTAGAAAACGATTTTTAAAGTTTATTGCGCARTCAGATTTTAGACCTACGAAAATTGTGTACCTCACGTCTTTCGCTCAAGGACTCGATGTCCCTCTTTCCCACAGACGGCGCCAATTTGATAATTCCAAAAAGTTAAACTACCAAATAAAGGGGGTACTAACCTCAAAATTGAGATCAGTGACCTAGATGGACTCCAGATATGACACAGCGACCTCCAAAATCTCCCGCGATCCTCCAAGCGACCTCGCTGATCCTGCAAAACAGCGTCTCGAACGGGTAGGAGTCCCACCCCCAACCCGTTAAGACTCTYCGATGCTTAAGTCAATGATAACTCATGAAAATAATGAGAGGTATGCACCTCCTTTTATAGATACAAGAGAAGTCATTGGTTACCTTCTCCTACCACAATTCCATAAATACAACAACTGTCTTATAATTAGGATTCCTCTCATATAGTAAATTCCCATAAACAATAAACCTCTCAATAAAGTACCAAAATAAGTCGGAGTTTACGGCCCACCAGGCCCATAACAATCCACGTACATCAAACCCACAAACAGGCTCAAGTACTCAGCCCAAATTATAAGAGATCGCGACCCTATATGAAAAGTCATCCCCATACTACAAGTCGCTACTCTTCACAAACAGCTCGCTAATACCAAAACAGCTCGCTCACTTCTCAAAATCACAACATAGCTCGCTCATCTTCTAGGAGGAACACCCTCTCCCATAAATGAGGTCGCTTACCACAAATAACCTCATAAATCCAATAATATTACGTATGGACATTTTGGTCCGTATCACTTGGGAAACTAATTGAGGGCTATAAGCTTGACAACTTGTCTTCTTCTTAGTTCTTACCTCCACACCATTATTCCTAAGGTACTGAGCAAAATCATGTACTATATCGTGCAGCTTAAAAGACTCTAATTTGCACACCATCTTTGTCTTTCTTAAAGTTTTGAAATAGTGAAAGCATTGCCAAATTGTCAAAGTATTGTCACCCTCTAAGTTCCATGTCACCACCCCACTCCCAATATCAGAACCCAAGTAACCTAGTGCCATCCATTGTCTTATTACTTCCTCCAACTTAATATTCGTATCTTTGGGAAAGACGGCACAATATGAGAAGCAACGCTTAAGTGATGGCGACAATTCATTGTAGCTCAGAAGCAAAAAAGTTCTACTTCTATTTTCTCCAATTACCACGTCTCACTGTGCAACACATTCTCCCACTCGTCCAAGCCATTCAACACAGCAGAATACCCAAAGTCTTGGGGCACTTGCCTACAATCTTCATACCAATATCTTTGTACTGTGCACCATTCTCGTCTCTTCTTCCATAGAGGGCTATGCATTGTAACAATAACCAACAAGCTTTATCAGAGAGCACAGCTAGACGGTGGATCCCATTCTCAAGGGTATCCAGCGTTTTAGCAACCATCTATTTTCTTGTTGTCACCGGTACCTTACTGCCCATCGCAGCACATGACTTGAGGGTGTTTTTAAAGGGTTCCCACTTGGCACGGTGCTCTGTCCAGACATCGTCTAGGACAAGAAGAAACTTCTTCCCTAAAATACACTCAATTATACTCTGTTGTAAGACTTGCAATTAGCTGGAGTCTAGGCATGTTCCCGTCACCCCCTCGACAATCTTTTTGGCAATCCCGATCTCGTCAAAGGTATCCGAAACACATACCCATATTTTTAACTCGAAATAATATTTAACTCTGGCGTAGTTAAAAACAAGCTGAGCAAGAGTCGTCTTCCCAACTCCCCCTA
Organism: Phtheirospermum japonicum; assembly: GCA_014905375.1. Lineage (NCBI taxonomy): Eukaryota > Viridiplantae > Streptophyta > Magnoliopsida > Lamiales > Orobanchaceae > Phtheirospermum > Phtheirospermum japonicum. The sequence continues at coordinate 387,962 of BMAC01000375.1, forward strand.
CACCAACTATGGATACAACAAAAGAAGTTTCGGCCATGAGTATTTTGCTAGCAACATCATCCCTATCAGTGTTTCGGTCATGGACTTCTTCCATATCAACAAAAGAAGTAGATCGAACTCGCCATGATGATGGGTCGTCAGTGGGCAGAGGAGAAGATGTCTCCAAACCATATCTGGCTTTGTCCTCTAGAATTAGGTCAATTTTGGCTTTCACACTTTCGATTTTCTTAGCAGTTTGACGACGAACAACAACTTTCTGGAAACTCAAAGAGGAAATGAAAGAAGGTGTACCATTAGATTGTTGTTGGATCTGGAACTTGAGGAGAGCGGTGTACCATTCATCCAACAAGTCCTCCATTTCGGAGGACGCGTCTTTCAGACTCGCCAGCCAACGTCTCACGCTTTTATCCTTAAACCTCCATGATAAAATCAAAAGGATTGTTACCAAGAATAGGGGTACTAACCTTAAATTTGAGATCAGCGACCTAAACAACTTCCAAATTCCTTCACAGCGACCTGATACGTTTTCAAAAATCCTCCTGATGACCTAGCCGATCCTGCAAAACAACACCTTCAACCAAGGTCCTCCGATACTTAAGTCAGATAGTGCGAGAGATATTTGAAAGATCAATTCATCATAAAACATCGACTTAATAAATAAAGAGAGGTATGCACCCTTTTATAGAGAGAAGAGAAGTATCCCCCAAGCTAGGGTTTCCTTCTCCCACCACAATTTCATAAATACCGTGACCGACATAGAATTAGAATTTCTTTTTTATGCTAAGTTCTCATAAATATAGATCTCTCGCGTAAATTACCAGAATAGACCTGGGCCTATGATTCTTTTTTATACAGTCCGCCGAGACCCCACAAGACCATCCATATGAGCCCATTCGGGCCTAATATTTATAAAACCCATGACCGAGCTAACAGACAGTGCTCAACATAATACAAGCATAAGAGGTCGCGACCCTATATGAGAACTCATCCTCATACTCCAGGTCGCTACTCTACAAACCAGGTCGCTACTCTACAAACCAGCTCGCCCACCTCTCAGAAGAAATGCTCCTTCCAAAAAATGAGGTCGCTTACCATAAATACCCACATATATTACGTATGGAATTTTAGTGTTATATCAGCTAGTCCTGCATGTTCTAACTGATTGAGGTACGAAATCAAGTAGGACATGTAAACAAAAAGTTAAAAGAACACAACCACCAAAAATAACAATAAAATACAAATAAATCACCCAACCGACTTATAAAATCATATTTTAGAAAAACCCGGCTCGACATACCGAGTTATAATACCCATCATCCCATAAGAAATTACCACACAAGACCGCGACCTCCAAAAGATCAGCTCGCTTAGCTCGCTCACCTCCAAGAAGAATGCTCCTCTTGGAAGAAGAGACCAGTGAGCCCCCAACCCGAGTCCCCAGATTCCATTTATGACGACCTGAGACCAAAAAACCTTTCTTCCGCGGCCTGAAGTTGTAATCACGCACAATAATGCAAGAAAATATAATCATATGCGTACTAAAAGTCAAAACACGTTTTTCTTTACCCATCTCATCTCTATAAAGATTCATTAAATGCAGCTTGATAAAGTGTCAAACATGTGTCCTCTCCCCATTTTCTTGTAGTATAATAAACGTTGTGGGCCCAAAACAAACGGCCTAAAACATTCCTCTAACCTACCAACTCCCGCTCCTATACGTCCCATCAGCTTTTCACGTCGTCCAATATACACAAAACCCCTCCATCTCCCCTCATTCGTCACTTTACAAAAATCATAATCAAAAATTGCCATTTTTGCTCTGCAAAAAGCTCGCATACTCTCTGGTTTACAAAAAATTACCAGCAGCACATCGCTCATCACCGACCTCCACAACAGCAAAAATGTGTAAGTCCCCTAAATCCCCCCTTTCCAACTAATTTAAATTCATATATGTGTTGCATCTGCTGAGTTGTTGTTGTGTTTTATGTTGTTTTTCCCTCGTGATATTCAATAAATAACCAAGTTAACTTCTTTCACCCCAAATTCCCAAAAATCCAGACCTTTCCCCTAACTCCAATCTTACCGAAAACTCTTTCATTTTTAAGAGAAGACGAAAACAGCCTCTTCTCCTACCTCCGGCCTTCGCGACAAACCAGAGAGTGATGTCAGCTGGTCGGAGTTAGAAGCCCAGACTAGGGCTCACACCGATGCCCAAGCCCTACTAGAGAATATAACTGAAGACCCCCCTCCTGCCCCTCTTGCTATTGTAAATATACTAGAGGGCATCCCCTTAGACAAACCCAATAACCCACCACCTTGCGAGCACTTCTTAGAAAACCCAGTGACTGTAGTGCTTTCCGTAGATGCTGCCGACCTACTTCCATCACCCCTAGCAACCAGAGCAGTTAAAGATAACTACTGGTTACTCCCCAACTCAGAAAAATTCGAAGTATTCCAAAAAACACTCAACCTCCCTGAGACCGCCAAAATGGTCCTACCCAACCTTCTCCACTTAGACCCCATGAAACCTTCCCCAAATCACATTACCCTTTTTGACGAGCTACTCAGGTCGGGAATTAGATTCCCACCACACCAATTTTACATCGAGACCTTCTTGTATAAAGTCTCCCCTTTATAATTGACCCCCCAATGCCATGAAATTTATGGCGGGGAACATCATACTATGTAATTATTATGATACGCAGCCTGACCCAAACTTTTTCCATTTCTACTTTCAAATAAAACATCAAAAAGATTCTTTTTACCTTTCTGCCCGCACGGGCAAATCTCGGTTTTTAATAAATCCTTTAATTAAAGTTCCTGAATTGAGATAAAAAAAATTCTTCATTCACAACACTGAGAACCGGCCTTTTCCAACCGAGCTACAATACCATACCACAAAACAATCCAATCCGTCCATCCCCAAACATCACCCCATCTTGTACAAGAGATATTTGAACCAGCTCGCAGAATGGAGTAAGCACCCATTTGACGTGGTGCGACTCACTAGCCGGTCCAAACTTTTCAAATTCGTGGGCATCGACTCTCGTCCGGTCGACCCAGATCTTGACGTGACCCAATCGGAGTTCGGTAGGTCTCCTACGTTACACAACTTCACCTCACCATCAACTGTCATAAAATAATAATAACGCACCATTTTATTTTTGCTGTTGCATTCGTCAACCAATGTGTCTCATCGAGCTCTGAAGAAGTCACAGAGCAAACCGACCCGCAGCCCGCCATCACCTTAGCACCTCCTACCATCATCAACGTGGATGAGGTATTAATTATCAACCTGAATTAAGCAAACTCGGATAATCTTAACGATAATAGTTATTCACCACTATTAGTATTTTCTTATTCCTAGGGGTTTACAAGAATAGCATTTAGTTCCACTAAAACTCTTTTAGTCCATTTCTAATAAAACTTTTTTTTTAATTATTGTATGTCATTCATTTTTTCCAATTTTATTATTATCTACTAATATATTTTTTTAATGAAGAAAATGTCAGTCCATTTTAATAAATTCTCTTTTTTTTAACAAAATATTGCGTTAGTTTTCTTCTTTTTTTTCATTTTCTGTTTCATTACAAATTTACTTTTTTTATCTGACAAATGTTAGTTTATTTTAATAAAACTTCTTCTTTTTCTTTTAACAAAATTGTTACTTTTTTTTTCTTTTCATTTAGCATTTTGAACGTCAATCTAGGCTTATTTTTAATATTAATATTTATTTTTTGGAATAAAGGGTGGAGATATAAAGATGACTGACAGAGAGAGAGAGATTTAAAGGATAAGGGATAGTTAAGGAAATAAAGTACAAATTATACTTAAAAAGTCATTTATTTGGAAACAGAATTTCGAAACTAAAACGTCTTACATTATGGAATAGAGGGAGTACACATTAAACGACAAAAATGTTGAGTCACGTGTTGTGTTATGAAAGTACGTGAATTAATAATTTTTTGTTACAAATTAATTGTTATTTTAGAGTTTTTAAAAAAAAAATTCTAACTTTATCGAGACTTATTTTGAGAAATCAAGGCAAATTTATGGTAGTAAGATAATTATGAGAAAAAGGACTTGGAGATTAATTAGAAATATTATTAATTGAGTATGGATATATTTGTCAAATCTTATCTTTATGTTCCTCATTTATAGAAAGAAATCTTAAAACGACAATTAAAAAGAAATGGAGGGATTATTAAATTGTAATTCTCTCTCAAATTAAAAGTTTAAGATTTTATCTTATTTTTTATATTAATATTTATTTACAATATATTATGAATATCTATTTACTTAATGTTGAATTTGATTTTAGCCTCTAACAAATTATTAGGATTCTAGAGATTTGATCTTATTTCCTTACTAAAAATGAAAAACTCTATGATACCTTTAAGGGTATCATACCTCCACCCCCTCCTGCATTTATAACTATAGATCTCTTAATCTAAAAAGCCTAAAATTGATTTAATGGCTGTAAATACACCACACTAAGTGAGGAATGGTGAAATTCCCACTAATAATATTTACTTTCTATACTTTTTATATATCTTTTTTCTTATTTTATAGATTTTTTTGTACACGCAAATTGTATCTATATAAAGTTAAGGAATTTTTCAATGACTCATGGAGAGAGAATAATCAAAATTAGAGAAGTTGAGAGATATTTCATTCAAATTGCTGGTTTTTTGAATTGACGGTGTGCAACTGCAAATACTTTTGACATATAAGATCACACTCTGCAGTTTGAATTGTTTTCTTCTATTGTTTTTTCAGTTTTTCTTTGAAATTCTGGTCGTGAATCTGGTTTTTAGATCATATCTATGTCTTACGAGTTTTTAATTTATCTTTAATGAGTAGATTACTACTCTATGTAATCATTAAAATGCAAAATTTAATTATTAAATTCTTTTGTCTGTTTGCATTATAAGAATAAATATTATTCTAATAGTCGAAAATTTAATACGTGTGAATACGTACATATTTTGTTGTTTAAACTGTGGATCTAGATTTGCAATTTTTCCACAAACTTCTTAAGAGTATTTGTAATACCTCAAAAGGTGTAAATTTGAAAGATAGTTGGTATTTAATTATGTAATTAAGCTAAGACTCTTTAGTATTTATCATTATTAGGAAAGATAAATGAGCTAATTACCAAAACTTAGAAGGGGTATTTATAATTTCGAGGTCATGCCTCCATTGATATTAATATCATCCCAAATTTCTCTCTTGGTGGCTGGGGATGGAACATTGAAACTGGAATCTTTCTATTTTTGTGGGTGCACAAAAGATAAATTCGTTTGCTTAGTATACAATATATTTTATTGCGTTATTTATTACGATATATTGATGTTCTGACTTTTCACGGGTAATTAGAAAAATTATCACCCCCATATATATTAATTAATAATATAAAATTCTGCTAAACTATGTGTCTATTTCGTATGCTCGTTTGACAAATAAAAAATTTTAGTATTTCATTTGCTTATGTGTCATCCGAGCCTAATATTTACCTATTTTATTTTATTGTATCTTAATTAATTTATTTTTTTAATTATATTTTTCCTTATTCAATACTTTCCCTTGATTCTCCAAATATAAAAATAGAAATAAATCATATATAATAGGTAGATATATCTAAATTAGTTATTTTAATTATAAAAAAAATTACATATGAAATAATTTTAATTAAAAAAATTATTATGAAAATAATTAAATAAATTTTATTGATAATATAATTTAAAATAATTTTATTTTTGGAGTTTTAAATATTCTATATAGGTAAAATATGAGTTATTTACAATAATCTAAGTATGTAACTAAATATTAGCAATTTATTCAATCTAAATTTAAAAATATTAAATTATATATTAATAATTAATAAACATTGATTAGACACCTGTACAATGCGACGCGGGTTGAGAGTATGATATATCTTGAATATCTCAAAGTATGTAACTAATAATTAATAACGAATTTATCCTAAACATTAATATATAAAATAATTTAATAATAATTATTAATAATAAAATAGATATTAGACACGGGTTTAGAATGTGACACCTTTTGAATTTTTGTAAGTATGTAACTAAGATTTAATGAATTTAATTTAAATATCAAATACAAAAATATTTAATATTTGTAATAATTAATAAATAAATTAAACATGTACTATGGGGGGTGGGAATAATTATTTTAATTTTTAATCTTAGGTTTATAATTCAGTAATTATCATAAAAAAGTTTTATATTTATCTTTTGATAAGTTCCGTGTAATACACGGGTGTTAAAAAAATACATATTAATTCAAAATCCTCCTAATTTATGTGTCTCCTTCGTATGTTTCGCTTGGATAATAAAAAATCTTGGTGCTTCGTTTGTTTATGTGTCATCCGAGCCTAATATATATATATATATATATATATATATATATATATATATATATATATATATATATATATACCTAATTTAATATTTTATTTAGCCTAACTTGATAGTTTTCTTTTATTATATTTTGTTTAATTCAATAATTCTCTTTTATATCCTAATATAAAAATATAAATAAGTCATATATAATTAGTAGAAAAAAAATCTAGATTAATTATTTTAATTAAAAGACAAATTACATATGAAATAATTTTAATTACAAAAAAAACTTATATATGAAAATAATTAATAAATTATATTTATAATAAAAGTTGAAATAATTTGATTTTGAAATTTTAAATATTTTGTATAGGTAAATTATGATATATTTGCTATAATTGGAGTATGTAACTAAGTATTAGTAATGAACTCAATCTAAATATAAGAAAATAAAATTATATAATAATTAATTAATCTTTATTAGATAATAATAATACGATGCGAGGAGGATTGATAATATGACATGTTTTGAATTCATCTGAATATGTAACTATAATTACTAACAAATTAATGAGTTAATAATAATTAATTAATATAGATTAAAGACGGGTTGAAAATGTGACATCTTTTGAATATTTATAAGTATGCAAATATAATTATTAATGAATTTAATCTGAACATTAAATTATAATATTAATCAATAATTATAATAATTAATAAATTGAACAGGGCACGGTTTGAGATACACATCCTTTCAATTTTTTATTTAAATTTAAAATTTTATAATTTTCACAAATTCCGTATAATATACGGGTGTTAAACTAAAACACTACTATTTATATAAATTTTAAAAATAATGTTTAAAATATATTACAAACACGAGAGTTTTATATACGGAGAACTCAACAAAATTCACTTTTGTTTATGATGACCACAAAAGTCCAATTAACTAAATCCTTTTTTTTAAAGAGTTTTTCTTTTACTCAAATAATACGCTCGTGTTAAAGCAAACATGAAAATAAATAATAATTGATTATCTGTAATAAAAATTCAATACCAACCTACACTACAAGAAAATTATAAAATAGCTATGGAATTTAGCGATGGATTAAGTCCATTACTAAATAATGAAAAATACTAACGAAATATCCAGTGAAATGAGAATCTAAAATATTAAGAAAATAATGAAAAAGTAGCAATAGATTATCGATAAATTAGTGATAAAAAATAATTCAATCGTTGTTCTACAAACTAATTTATATACAAAATTAGTGATCGAAAATAATCCAATCACTATTCTGCATGCTAATTTAATCTAAAGTTCATATATAAAATTTGAAGATAATTTAATTGTACCATAATTTTAGCGACATAATTGTATTGTTACTATTCATCGACAGAAATCAAATTTATTACTCCCTCCGTTTTAAAATAAATGTCTTTTTAGAGACTCGATTTTATTACAAATTAAGTGTCGGTTGTAGAATTTTTTACCACTTTATTCCAGTTTTATCCCCACTTATTTTAAAAAATATAAACAAGTTTATGATAATATAATAAGTAAAGGGAAAGAATGAAAGTAATTAAATGAGAATATATGTTAATCAAATATTATATTTTTTAATTAAAAAAAATTAAAACGACACTTATTAAGAAACAGATAGAATAATAGTTGGAAATTCGGTCGGTAGTACTATGTAATAATTCATACACTACAAAAAAAACTCAAAAATTTCGAGGGATTTTTCCCTCGGAATTAAGCAAAAATCCCTCGGTTTTGGTTAAACCGAGGGAAATTCCGAGGGAAAAATTCCCTCGAAAAAACCCTCCTCGAAAATCGGTTTCGAGGGAAATAAATCCCTCGTAATTACAAAACCGAGGGAATTTCGAGGGATTGTTTCCCTCGGAACCATTACCGGACAATCCCTCGAAAATCCGAGGGAATGGGACTCCCTCGGAATTTTTCAATTTTCGAGGGAATTATTCCCTCGGAAATCCGAGGGATTTTATTCCCTCGGAAATTGAAAAATTCCGAGGGAGTCCCATTCCCTCGGATTTTTTTAAATTCCGAGGGAATGTAGTTCCCTCGGAAATCCGAGGGATTTCATTCCCTCGGAAATTGAAAAATGTCGAGGGAGTCCCATTCCCTCGGAATTTTTAAAATTCCGAGGGAACTTTCCCTCGGTATTTATAATTTTTTAATTTTTTTTATTAATTTTTAATTTTTTGTTTTAATTTTAATTCTTGTTTAATTATTAAAATTCCCAAAAAAATTGAAAAAAGCAATTAAAGAAAAGTCAAAGAAATAAATCAATTATAATAAAAAAAATATTTGAAAATTTATGAATTACATGCGTTCAATCGAAACAGTAACAAAGTTTATTACATAAATAAAAGTGTTCTATGGATGGGGAGGGGGAAACTGCTGCTGCTGATAGGGAGCGGGGAACTGCTGCTGGAAACAAGCGTACATCTCAACCATCTGGGCGTTCGTCCTGCGCCTGAAATTCCTCCCGCTGTCGCCTTTCCTCGGCTGCCTGCTGCTGCAACGCCTCAAGCTGCGCCCTCTGAGCCTCGACCTGCGCCTCGAGCTCTCTTGATCTGTCGTCTATCAGCCTGGGATGAGGAGGAGGTGGAAGAGTCGCCCTTCAGTAAACCCTT
>BMAC01000375.1:405605-417915 GCA_014905375.1 Phtheirospermum japonicum
GCGGGAACATTTAGCGCCCTGATTTTCGAGGGATTTTTCGAGGGAACTGGATTCCCTCGGAAAATACCGAGGGATTTTTATATCCCTCGATTTTCCCTCGAAAAATCCCTCGGAAATTTCATTTTTTTTGTAGTGATAGGGGTGAGCGGAATCGGGTACTCGGTCAATTTTCTTGGAACCGGAACCGATCAAGACCGGGTCCAAGAAAAGAGAATTGGTCCCGTAACCGGTTCTAACCGGGTCCAAAATTTTTGGAACCGGTCCCGAACCCGGTGGGACCGATTCTGAAACCGGGTACCCGATACCATGCAATCACCAAAAATATTTTAATACAATATTTAATTAAATGAATTTAGTGTATTAAATTATGCTTCTTAATTAAATGACAATAATCTCATTATACTATGCAATCACCAAAAATTAAACCACGTAGTATTTAATCAAATCTTACTATAAATGTTAGCCATTTTTTAAAAATAAATTCTTAGTGCATAATTAATTATATAAATAAACTATAATAGTAATAATAATAATAAAGACTACCGGGTACCCGGTTCAAGAACTGGTACCACTAGGTACCCAACCCCGGAACCGGTTCCACCGGGTACCCGATGGGTACCGGGTCTCGAAAGTGTGGACCCAGAACCGGAAACGATCATAACTGATTTCAAAATTTTAGAATCAGAAATGGTATCGACGAGTCCGGGTCCAGAACCGACAAATCCATGAGGTTCCGGGTCCGAAATCGGGTACCCATTATTTATGCTCACCTCGAGTAATTCACACAAATACCGATAAAAATTAAACTATACTATCAATTAAGTGATAAGTATACTTTATTTCTCGTCTCCCTCTCTCTCACGAATCTCTCACAAATTCACCTCCAGCTCACAACCTACCGTCTGAAGCGTCACACTCTAAGCAAAAACTTACTTTGAAAGCAAAAACTTACTTTGAAATCAACTCTAAGCAAAAACTCTCAGTCCTAGGTACCAATTCGATTTACAATTCTTCAAATTTCCATTCCCATCTCTATTATTTATTTTTTTTAAAGACTGTAACTTTGTGTGGTTGATACTTTCCAGGTCTTATTTGTGACAGAATTATTGTACCAATTCCATTCATCTTATTTTTTCGGCTTGATTTTTTATGTGATTTCCCTTGTTATGTAAGTAGTTGATCGATCGATGGGTGCTTTTTCCAATAATTTTGTGTATACCTGAGGATTTGCCTAGCTGAGAGATAGATTGATTGGTGCTTTTTTTTTTGTCATAACAAGGATAAATTAAACTAGCATATTTGGTTCATCAAATGTTTTCATAATCAATTTCATGTCGTATCAAGTACAATGCACTATAACTAATTAAAAACAATGTTTAATCCCTTTTTATGTAAGTAGTTGATTGATCGATTGGTGATTTTGCTAATAATTTTGTGTATAGATTGATTGGTGCTTTTTTTTTTGTCATAACAAGGATAAATTAAACCAGCATATTTGATTGATCTATTGGGGCTTTTGTTGTGTTTAGTTATCCGTGTTTGCTAATTAATTACCTTATGTTGATGGTATGATAATGTTCTTGTGTGGTGAACAGTAATAATCATTTCTCGATAAGAGGTCGTCTGACTGTATGATATTTGGTGAAGCCTTTATGTGTCAATGTCTTGTGTAGATTTCCGTGATGTTAGACTATCTCTGGATTTCCGTGATGTTAGACATTCATGAGTCTGTTCTCTAGCTTTGAACTTTGAATTGGCTGTTTACCAAAATAAAATTAGAGACAATTGTTGTTTGGTGTAATGAATTGGTGTATCTTCATGTGATATTTTCTGAACGATTCATGTCTGTTTGGAGGTAAACTGCGATTTTTCGGTTGTTCAAAATTGAACTATTTGTAATAATAATTTGTGCTTTTATTGTTTCTTGGATTGTGATTACTGAATTTTAGTTGAGAATTGATGGATTATATTTTCAAATATTGAAATTGTCTTTATGTTTGTGTTTCGGACAGTCAGTTCATGAGCCATTTTCACCCTATTAATTTATCTTCTTGTGTTGAGTATAATCACAGAAGTTTTAGATATGCGTGCCGCAGAAATTAACCGAATATCTATTTTCTAATAGAAGTTATGTTTAAGATACGATTGTTGTACACTGCCTTGTACTGCTGTCCAATTTTTTGCAGTATTGCCCTTCTATTTTAAGATGATTTCACCCTTGTAATGTGCATTTAGGTTTTTGTGTCTTCACAATAGTTGTAACTTGTTGTGTTAGCTTTCTGTAGCCTCAAGAATTATATTATTAGCCATTTTGTAGAGAAAGTTATGTCTAAATTACCAACACTGCATAAGGCGACATCAACTGGTAAATGTCTAAAAACTGGATTTGATAACTTTTTGTGCGAATTGTGAATTATTATCCTTTTACTTGAATGCGCCTAGCAGGAAAGAAAAAAATGAGTGTTATTATTATTATTTATATAAAAGTCTTGATCTACCAGGATATTCGAAAATGAGTGCAGAACATGGGTAGATATATAAATGATATAAAAGGAGAGGGGTTTTACGTGTTGAGTTCTTGGAATTCACTTCTAGAAAGACTTGAAAATTTTATTCACTTTGCTTGTAGTCAGTTAGAGTGGATGGATATTAATAAAATTAGATGTCTGTGTAGTCATCGTAAGTGCTAGAATCGCCAGTATCTAGAACCTGATGAAGTTAAATACAACCTTGCAAAATATGGATTTGTACCTGGTTATTATGTTTGGGATAGACATGGAGAAACATATGTAGAATCAAAAAACACCTATATTCATACTTTTTAGTAGTACTTGTGCCTGCACATAGGTTTTTAGCAATCTTGACATAATATAATCCATTTCAAACTTTTTCAATTTTTTGTATTAAACTATTAGAACTGTGTTATTGATCATAGTGAGGATGAAGTGCTGCAATATCTGTGAGTGAAGAAATTTTATTTATTTTCAATTATCCTTTTTCTCTGATTATAATATTATTTTCTCTGCATTTTTTTACCGTGTTTTTCGATTGTGCAGTGGTTTGGCAACATGCTTACCGGAACATTGTCCCCTGATATTTGCCAACTGACTAGTCTATGGTATTTGTAAGTGATCTTGCTTGTTTGCCCTTTGAAACTCGAATCTTTAAATAGTGCATGGTGTTGTGAGCTTATATTCGCCGATTTTGCTGCAGTGACGTTAGGAGCAATAACCTAACCGGAACAATACCGGATAATATTGGTAACTGCAATAGCTTGAAATATTGTAAGTCCTTTAGACTAATATTTTGTGTGTTTTGTTGTTTAGCTTTACAATCTAAATATTATTTTGGTATCAGGGATATTTCTTACAATCGGATAACTGGAGAGATACTGTACAATGCTGGCTTTTTACAAGTAGCTACGCCGTAAGTTTTTATTTATTTATTTATTTATGGATGATATGAAATGTTAATGTGAATGATTTTGCTTGGATAGGTCATTACAAGGGAATATATTATCTGGAACAATTCCTGAGGTGATAGGTCCAATGCAAGCCTTTGCTGTGCTTTTAAGTAATTCATTTATTTGTTAGTTTTTGTTACTTTAACAAATTTATAATCAAAGGTGGAAAATTTATGCAACTTTTTTTTTCCTAGGGATTTAAGTGAGAATGAGTTAGTTGTGGACCAATTATATGTTCGCACCGAGAAATAGTAAGGAAAATGTGTGTTAGATTTAGATCAAGTGTCGTTGAATATGTTTGGATTTTAGGCTCGTACATTGAACTTGTAATTCTGGAATATGTTCGCATATACTTTTGGTGATTTTTATTTCAATATTTTTTGAACATATTGAATGGATTGGTGTTGGTTTCGTTATTTGAATTGTTGTTGATTTTGTTAAATGGTACTAGTATTTTGTATTGTTTGCAACATAATGGGGAATAAAAATTTCAAACAAACATGCATTTTATCTTCTATGTAGCGACAAAATTATGACAGAATATATGAAAATTATATCGCGACGGATTTGCGAGGAATACATGCTCTATCACTATCCATCAATCTTCTGTCGTGAGATAGTTCTGTCGTGAGATAATTTGCGAGGGATACATGCTCTATCACTATTCATCAATATTTATCAATATTCTGTCGTGAGATAACGACATAAATGTTTGCTGACAAGGACATACATGCTCTATTACTATCCATCAATATTCTGTCGTGAGATAGCGACATAAATATTTCCGTCGTGCTCTATTACTATCCATCAATATTCTGTCGTGAGATAGCGACATAAATATTTATGTCGTGAGGGATACACGCTCTATCACTATCCATACACGCTCTATCACTATTCATCACTATCATTATTCATCAATATTCTGTCGTGAGATAATGACATAAATGTTTGCTGACAAGGACATACATGCTCTATTACTATCCATCAATATTCTGTCGTGAGATAGCGACATAAATATTTGCCGAGTCGTGAGATAATGAATCAATATTCTGTCGTGAGATAGCGACATAAATATTTGCCGACAAGGACATTCCGTCGCAATTCTGTTGCAAATATCTTTCAAGTTCTGTTCCATCAATATTCTGTAGTGAGATAGCGACATAAATGTTTGCCGACAAGGACATTCCTTCTTTCGAGTTCTGTTCCATCAATATTCTGTCGTGAGATAGCGACATAAATGTTTGCCGACAAGGACATTCCGTCGCAATTCTGTCGTGAATACCTTTCGAGTCGCAATTCTGTCACGAATACCTTTCGAGTTCTGTCGCAATTCAGAGATAGCGACATAAATATTTGCCGACAAGGACATTCCGTCGCAATTCTTTCGCGAATACCTTTCGAGTTCTGTTGAGTTCTGTCGCAATTCAGAGATAGCGACATAAATATTTGCCGACAAGGAGATTCCGGCGCAATTCTGTCGCGAATACCTTTCGAGTTCTGTTGAGTTCTGTCGCAATTCAGAGATAGCGACATAAATATTTGCCGACAAGGACATTCCGTCGCAATTCTGTCGCGAATACCTTTCGAGTTCTGTTGAGTTCTGTCGCAATTCAGAGATAGCGACATAAATATTTGCCGACAAGGAGATTCCGTCGCAATTCTGTCGCGAATACCTTTCTAGTTCTGTTCCATCAATATTCTGTCGTGAGATAGCGACATAAATGTTTTCCGACAAGGACTTTCCGTCGCAATTCTGTCGCGAATACCTTTCGAGTCGCAATTCTGTCGCGAAAATTCTATCGCGAATACCTTTTGTGTTCTGTCGCAATTCTAATAGCGACTAGTAGTTTTGCTATGGAAATTCGTGTTGCTATTTTGTCACTGGATGCTTTTAGCGACATAATTTGCTGTCTCTAAATTGAAATTTTCTTGTAGTGCTAATTTGACGAGGTAAACATGTTTAAATTAATGAATTGAATGACAGAAGAAACAACATAAATTTATTATGTTGTTGCAGACTTAATCTAAAAACCTATTTGTGATGAGGTGAAATAATAATAATAATAATAATAAAACAAAAATTAATTAAAAAGAGCTGCCTAAAACTATGCCTATTTTTTTGGAAAAATGTTTAGCTTGTGAGGGAGTATTTGCTATGTAAATGTAAATATTAAGGGGTCTATTTAGTATTTTGTAAATGTCTTTTAATATATTTTTTCTAACACAAATTACAAATACCATACCTAAACTAGTTTATTCATAGACAAAGAAAAGAAGAAAATAATACAATTTATTGTCATCTGATTATTAAAGAATTAGGAAAAAAGAAAATTCTTTAAAGTAATATGTCACTGTCATCTTATCGGAGTATCATTTTTCTATTAGTATAATTATTTTCTAAAGTACGTGCAAAATTGTAAATATGAATTTTTATTAATTATAATCCCATCTCAACAAAAAAAAAAATATCCGCGTTTGTCGTACTTTATTTTAAGGCTTTTCTTTTCACAACACCAACAAATATCATATCGCTATCCTATATATCCTTGTAAATGTAACTTTATTATCCATTATTATTTATATAATGAAATTTAAATGTATATGCTTCATATATAATGCGATAAGATTCTCTGAATTATTTTCATTTATTTTTCGATACTAGTTTATATTTAATAAAATACACAATTTTATTATGTTTAATTTTTATGACCAGTTTATTTGATGATCGTTGCATAAAAACTTTTAGTATTGAATATTAACTATTTATATCCATACATTCTATATAATCGAGATTTTGTTGAATCCATTACCTTTGGGTGCGCAGTTTTTTGAAGCATTTATAGATGAGTGTAAAAAAATATTTATAACGTTTAAAAAAATAATCTTGAAGCATTTATAAACGAGTGTATTGCTATGCTGCTATTTGTGATACATAATCAAAACAAGTCACCCATTTGAGTGATTTATAAAGAATAAAGGACAGCTTAATTCAAGTTTATGTCATTTTACGTATAGGTCAATAAATAATTCAGTTTCTTGGTCAAGATATTGGAATTACAGAAGATATTAAAACAAATACTAAAGAATAAAATTCATATCAAATCTGCTTGGATTTTATTCTTGTAATCCAAACAAAACATTATTATCGAACAAAACGTAAATACTTTGAACAAACTAAATACTTGCTTTGTAAGCCTAGAAGATGATAATATGTAATTTGATAACTCGAAAGAAAAAAATAGAAGATATCATATTTCCCATGCTACTCAAAGCCATCACAAGATTGATATTATGTATCTGCTCAATGAAGACTTAATCATATATATATATATAAAAGTTAAATAAGAAATAGAACATTATTAACGGCAACAAATAAAATCTGCAAAACAAAATGATTTTGCTAATAGCACTTAATCAGATAATATAAAAGATCTACATACTTAGCTGAATGCGTGGATTAGTGTTGGATATGGATTTCAACGGCGAACCCTCCTTGTCCCCGTAACGCTGCTCTAGTTGGGTCGAACCAGAAATATTCAACTCCTCCAATGCCGCTGCTTTACGCAGGAGCCGATGCGGTAGTGCCGCCAGGCGGTCGCAATTCCTGATCCACAAAGTCGTAAGATGAGGCATGAACGAGACTTTTTCGTCTTCTTGTTGGTCCGTAATGTCCTCCCATTCCTCCCAGTTACTACAATAGTGAAGTCTAAGTTTCTTCATCTTAGGAAAGTACACATCAGTGATACTATTGGTGTGGTCTGTTGTTGTGGTGATTCCAAGAAATTCACGTCTCACAAATCGCAATTTATTCATATTGTAAATTACAATCTCTTCGAGGCAGGGTAGTTTTCCTAGAGGTGGCAATGACGACAAGTGATTAACATGGCTGAGACGTATAAACTTGACTTGGTTGATGAGTGATGCGATCCAGCCTGGAAGTCTGGAGCCCTTAAAGTCACAAATGATCAGTTCTTGCAAGTTTGAATGGGGCTGTAGAGCGTCTATAACATCAATCCACACAGAATCTTCAACTTCATCCATGTCATAATCAAAAGATATGGTCAGTTTTTGAAGGTACTCTTTATTCCTCAATTCTCCTTCCCGCGCATCCTCAACATCTATAAAACTAATTCTGAGTTCAATTGATTCACTGAGACGATTTAAGTTCTTCAACCATCCCAACCTACCCACATTTTTTCCTACCCGGAATTCACTCAATGTGCGGAGACAAGTTAAATGGGCTAGTCCTTGAGGAAGCTGCTCGATAAAGACAGTATAGACATTATGGAGATGCTTGAGGTTTACGAGACGATGAATCCCTTGAGGAAGACTAGGAATACTCCTGGAATGATCGATGTTTAGTGTTTGCAGTTCACGCAAACCACAAATGCTCTCTGGCAACTCCCTTAGAGATCCATTGTAGCTCAAGTCAAGGTGTCTCAAGTTAATCAAATTCCCAATTTCCGTTGGCAACTCTTTTAGAGATTCATTGTATCTCAAGTCGAGGTGTCTCAAGTTAATCAGATTTCCAATTTCCCTTGGCAACTTCTTTAGAGATGAATTCTGGCTCAAGTCGAGGTGTCTCAAGTTAATCAGATTCCCAATTTCCCTTGGCAGCTCCTTTAGAGATACATTGGCCCTCAAGTCGAGGTGTCTCAAGTTAATCAGATTCCCAATTTCCCTTGGAATCTCTTGTAGTTTGCAATATCGCAACAAAAGGGTTTGCAAGTTATACAGGTCGCTACAAATGGTCTGCAGGCCTTCAAAAATGGAGAAATCATCATTGTGACTCAAGTTCAACCACCTCAAGTGAATAAATTTTTCTATTCCTTGTGGTATGCCACGTAATTGCAGGTCTAACACCCTTAGACTACTAAGGCAACCACAAGCAGGTGAATCTGTATTCCAATTTAAGCAGATACGATATTCTTTGACTTGGGAAACTAATTGAGGGCTACAAGCTTGACAGCTCGTCTTAGTTCCCACCTCCACACCATTATTCCTAAGGTACTGAGCAAAATCATGTACTATATCGTGCAACTTAAAAGACATTATCTGCTCACCATCATTCTCGTCTTTTTCAAAGTCTTGAAATAGTGAACGCATTGCCAATCTCTGGAAACATAAACACGAAATGAAAGAACACACCAGACTCACCAGCCAATCTCTCACGCTTTTATTGTTAGGAGCAACATTAGATTGTTGTTGGGTCTGCAATTTGAGGAGAGCGGTGTACCATTCATCCAACACGTCCTCCATTTCGTAGGACGCGTCTTCCAGTCTCACCAGCCAATCTCTCACGCTTTTCTCCTTAAACCTCTTCTTCTCCGCGTCTTCCAACACGTTTCTCACTGTTCGTAGCTCTTCGGAGAGTTCCAGAACCTTCTGGTCAACGCCCCTCACCAAATTCACTTCCTTTGAAATCTGCTCTTTTAGGATTGCTACGATCTGCTCCGCCACATACGAAACGATAGCATCCGCCATGATCACTTCTGCCTCTCTGCTATCTCTCTCTCTCTCTCTCTCTGTCTCTGATGGTATTCGAGTAGAAGAAGAAGTCAACTATTGTTGAGCTGTTTGCGGCACATGCTCACATGGGTTCTCTCGCTGCTCTCCTTTGGAAGAAGAAGTCAAACTATTCATTTAGAAGAAGAAGTCAACTATATGACACATAGAAGTATAGATTTAAATATTCACGCCAGGTCAGCATTTGGGCCCGCGCATGATAAAAATGTACATTTTTTGATGAATTTGTTAACTTAGTAATGCTGGCCAACATCACGTATGTTTTCTGAAAAGTGGCCAACATAATGTATTAAAAATGAGATTTTCCCTTACTTATATATAGAAGTAGAGGTGAAACGATGAAGGTAAAATAAACACATTCATAGTTGCCAACGGACAAAATCGTAAACTAGAGTTATTATTTGACTTAAATATAGATCTAGATATTTCAGACGAAGGAACTTTGTTGCTTGATTTGAACATGAACTCAAATGAGGAGTTTGAGTCTCCATTGCTAGAGTTGGAATATGTTTTGGCTCAAAATTTTGGTTTTTTTTTTTTCTTTTACCACACCAAATATTATTTAGCAATTTAGAGGCAATAAATTCCAAATTATGCATAATCCTCGTGCTTGGTAGAAAACCCTCTCAAGTAGAGTAGCACACATAAATTCATGGACATAACTCTTAAATATCCTAAAATAGGTATCAACTCAAAGAAACATAATTCAATACATCAACCACTAGAAATTATTCAGCTTGAACTCCTTCAATTGGCCATCTTAGAAGAGAGTTATTGATACGAACAATTTATCCATCCATATCATATCATTCTCATTATACGTCAGATTATTTTTGCGTAGCTCTCAACATAGGGATGAATAGAAACCATGAATTTATCAGCTTTCAAATCGAGATACTTCAATTTTCCTGTGGTTCGGTCGAAACGCACTACTTCACCCGCCATGTCCCGAAAGTAAAATAGTGGGGACCCACCACCAGCATCAGGGACATCCATTTTGGACACTATAGTCCATAACAATACATCAGTATTCCATACCCAGATTTCGATTTCCAGAGGCCTTTTATTAATTACAATCTCAATTCCACTCTGTTCGCAAGCAACGACAGCGAGTGACCCCTTAAACTCGGCAAAACGACGATAAGCTAGTATGGTTGGGGGCAGAGGAATAGAAGAGAACTTCTCAGTAGCAAAGTCGAAAGAAAGGATAAACTTGTGATGGCCAGATGCAAACCAATAATAAAAGCCATTTATGTGAATAGAATTACATTGCGACGGAAAAGCACCAATCATCTCCAAACGTGAGGAATCTAATCACCTTGTAGTCCTCCTGATGATCAGACCCGAAACCATAAATATTGATGTGCGAAGCTGTCGCCGAAGGAGGGCGTGACACAGGGGGTCTAGGAAGGTCTTTGACCTCGTCCGTTGTCGGGTTCCAGATAGCAGCGTGAAGATCCATATCTACGTACGACAACAGGAATGCGTTGCAACTGCAAACAGGTCGGAAAAAACTATGACTCTGCCTGGCAAATGTAAAGTTGAGATCATCATCATTATTATTATTATGTAGGTTTTCAGTGGCTGAAAGTCGAGAGTAATAAATGGATCCAGCGAGTTCGCGCTGGACCAGAAGCTTCAGTTTGTTGTTATTATGGTTCTTCAAAAACGAGAACTTTGAGGAGAGGGATTTGGCTAGGTTGGTTGAATTTGTGAGGATTCCCATGTCTGTGTCTGTCTGGATCTGCCAAGAAAGAAGAATAAAGATAACAAGGAGCCGCCGCGATTTATAAAACCCTAAATGGATTGAGATGGCAAAATTGCAAAATTTTATCACAATTCAATAAATTTGAATTTGAATTTCACAGACATATAAATTATTAATTATGTGAATAATTAAATTTATTAATATGTCAATTGATTTATTTTGTGTAAAATTTTTATTTATGTGAAAAATTAAATTTATATGAAATTATTAATTATATGAAAAAAGTCTTAATTTATTTATTTTGTGAGAATCATTAATTACGTGAAAATTTGAATTTATTCGTTTCTTGTTTAGTTGTTAATTATTTAATAAAATTAATTTTATTTGTAAATGAAAAAATTATTAATTTTGTGAAAATGTTATTCATTTCAGCCCTAAGAAAGAGTAGAAAATCACTTTAGGTCCAGGACGCGGCGTCCCGCTCACATTCTAGAACGATTTTTTATATCTACCTTCTATAATTTCACTTTAGGTTCGGGATGCCCTTGGGAATGGCATCCCGCTCACATTCTAGAACGGTTATTATTTTTCCCTTCCAGAATGTGAGCGGGACGTCATTTCCATGCGCGTCTCGCCAAAAAATAATCAATTTTTTTTGAAACTGTGATATTTTTTTAATTCTTATTTAAAAATATATTGTTTATTTAATTAAACCAGTTTTTTCTGGCCCATTGTTAGAATCCTGTCGAGATATACTTCTACGGCTGATCAACTTCAGAAACAGTGTGTTTTGATGATGAGACAACATGTAATATGATAATGTGGTGTTTGTTTAAGAAAAGATGTTTCATATGCAATTTTTGTTGGAATAGTTACAATAATCACTAAACTGAAAAAATAAAATAAGAACAGAAAATATAATAAGTCGAGTCGAGATTGAATCTCTCTCCGCAAAACGATATTGCCCCGATAGTGCTTCGTCGGTTTTGGCAATTCGTCTCCAAAGATGAAACGACTTTTCGTCTTTAGTTTTAACCGCACCGTTAGAAAACCAAAGCACCGGCGAACAGGTCGAATTTTAGACTGAGTTATGAAATAAGAAAAAAATAATAAAACTGATGTGTAAGCAGTATGTGCTTTGTTGTTTCAGATATTCGTGCAAGCATAGAAAACAAAAACAAAATGGACTGGAGATTCACACCCTTATATAGGGTTAGACACCTGGGAGGTTACAGCCTCTTAATGACGTTCTTAAATACGTCATTAAGTTATTCAAACCAGCTGCATAAGACAGCATGAACCTGGACAGGTTCAGCGTGCAAATACAAGCATGGTTTGAATTCAAATAGTTGGAACGTTTTGACTTTTGACCTGAAAGGTCAGGAGTTACAAAAATAGATTCATGTGTTAAACCCACACGTGGCTAAAAGGTTAGCCAGGGTTGAACCAGAACCCGAACCCCACACGGACCAGCCAATTCGGACCAATTGCCCAAGTCCGAGGTCCGAGATCCGGGTTCGGGACCGGGCTCGGGCTCGGGCTCGGCTCCGCCTTCGGCTACGCCGAAGGCGGACTGGCGAACCCAAGTCCAAGAGCCCGCGTGAACTTCGTTT
>BMAC01000375.1:438308-473333 GCA_014905375.1 Phtheirospermum japonicum
CGAATTTGGGGTCAAAACCACCCCACGTGCCTAAGATGATAGGATCGGTTTCATTTTTACGAATTTTCTATTTTTTTCTTATTTTTTTCGATTTTTTTTATTTTTTGACATTTCCGAGGGAATTCAAAATCCCTCGGAATTCCGAGGGAATTTTGAAGTCCCTCGGAAATGTCAAAAAATAAAAAAAATCAAAAAAAATAAGAAATAAATAGAAAAAACTAGGAAAAAATAGGGTTTATTTCCGGGTCGCCGAGGCGCACCCCTCCCCACCCCGGTCGTAATTTCTCGAGTTTTGTTTCTATTTTTTACTATTTTTTTGGATTTTTTCGGTTTTATAATTCCATTATAAGCATAATCGATCTTTAATAATTTAAGAGGCTAAAATAAGATTTATTTATTTATATACAAAATATGCTATTCTGTTTTTTATTTTTTTTGGCAATTTGTGATTTTCACATGACTAATAATAATAATTTAACCCTATATAGTTGCAATAATATTGAACCGAAAATGAAAGCATACAAACTTACGTTGAGTTGATTATATATATATATAAAACCGGTCCGACCACGGTCCGACCACGGTTGGACCTGTGAACCACTGAACCTGTAGCTTTACCGGTTCGATGACCGGTCCGGTTTTCAGAACAATGGTGGCGATCCAGATAATTTGTGTTATCCTTTCTTTGCTGTGTAGAAATGTGAAATTTATTGTTTTTATTAATCAATGGAATTTCATATGAATATTACATGAGGAGATTTTTCAAAATGAACTAATTTACGAGTATTTAATTATTTATGTGACAATTTATCGTGGCACTTGATCTTAGAACAGAATTATAGTATTTATTTTTTAGTACTTCAAAATTGAGTTCGAGTTTTAATGATTATGTTTGAGCTTATTTTATTTTTAAATTGAGATGAACATGAATGGAGTTCGATTAGTATGATATTTTTATATATATTTTATTAAAAAATTTACTTATTAAGAATGAATTTGAGTCGAGCTTTGAATTTTTTCAAACGTAAGAATATATTTAAGCTTGTTTTGAAACTTTTATGAACTGAATTCACTTAGTTTTTAAAGAACGAACTTGAATAAAGTATCGAGTAATTTGATTTGATTATCACCCTGTAAGTATTTATCGATAAAAAATATTCGACAAATGAAGCAATATTGACCATGTGGAGAATTGGAGAAATATATGAATAAAATTGTTTGTTAAGAATTTTATTATATTTATTACAAAAAATGTACACATGACATGGACTATTAAGTTAATCTCTCTCTCCACTTGATTAGTTATTATTAGCTATTCTCTTTCTCATGCACTATGTACTCATTTGTAAGTTGCCTAAAAACAGGCGAAATGGGTTAAAAACAAAATTGGCATGCTTGTAATTAGCAAAATATCTTGCCTTAAAAAACAATCCATCCAAAGTTATTTACAAGTTAGAATCATAATGTGGAGATTGAAGATTGCAAAAGGAGTTAACAGCTCTTATCTCTATAGCACCAACGGCTACGTGGGCAGACAAACTTGGGAATTCGACCCGGATTACGGGACACCGGAGCTCCGGAAAGAGGTGGAGAAAGCCCGTCAAGATTTCTGGGCTAACCGGCACCGGGTCAAGCCCAACAGCGATCTCTTATGGCGGGCTCAGGTTTAATTTGCACAGGTCTTTTTTATTTCAAAATTCATGTTTCATTTCATATTTAATCATGCTCATAGTTTTCCCAGACACAAAAAATTAGTTTTCATATAAGCTAAGTTTAGTCAAAAATTCAAAAATGTGGGCACGTGGATAGGTACAGTTAAAATTTTCACACAAAGGTATTTTTGCATTTAGTGATTTCAGAAAAATTATTAGAGGAAATTAAAATAAACATAATGCTTTACTTGTTATATTTGTTTTTACGGCAACGTGTCACATGTCTCCATTGCATATATTAACAATCATTGATTTTTTAATATAAAAAATTCAAATTATTTTTTAATAATTGACTAGTATTTCCGACGTGTGTTGAACGCGCTATTATTTTAATAAGTAATCTATGAAATAATTAAATATTATTATTTTTTAAAAAGTTATATAGGATATTATTTGTATTGTACTTAAAAAAGAATATAGAGTGATCCATACAATAATCAAGTATAGGATGTGAAAATAATAAAATTCAAAAGCATATAGTGTCATTTACACTTAAGAATGACAATCTATTACTTTACATATACTTAGTTTTCCAAATTAAATAGGGATAATTCCTATATAAGCATACTTAGATCACTCTAAACATATAATCATTTTAAATATTTTTAATTCCATTTAAGTCTAAAACGTCCGATCTAAATCAAAAATAATATTTAGGTTATCTAAAATATCCCTACACAAAAAACATCCTAATATATATGTATGTGTGAGTTGGCCACCGCCCTACGCCTCTGTTCTTCCCAATCTCAAACAAGAATATTAATTTCCACTTTCACCATAACTCTCACCAACCAATCGACCCAAATCACAAATAATTATCAAAATTACCCTCTTCGCAATCACCATAATCGCCACAAAATTCTTCGCCCACGAGATTTGAAGTTTAGTCGTGCAATTGAAATGATTCAAAACCACAAAATCAGCAGCACTCGACAAACTCTTCAACCCAAGATCTGTTCCCCTCACGCCTAAAATCACCGGCCGCCTCCTTCGCCGTCAATGTTCGCTTGCCACTGCAGTCGACTTTGGAGGAACTGAGGGGTTGACGGGAAAGGCAAAGTAAAAATGGGAATTCACAAATATTAATCGGGATTTATATATTCCTAATGCTTGTGCTCTTTATGTTGAAAACGAAGAAAAAAAAAAAACTCTACAAGAGTATTCAACTAGTTTGAAATGCAATTCTGGAAATTGAAATTGTTTTAATTGGATTCATAATGGTGATTGGATTCAATAATAATATTTGTGTAGTATGAAAGTCTAAATCTTGATATATCGCACAATTTTTTTAACCAGATTCCATACTATAATCTAGATCCCATACTGTTGTTTTTTTTTGTTTTTTTTTTTTTTTTTTTTTTGATGACAGTCTAAAATCTTGCTAGTTTAGAAATTGATATATATTCCATACTTAGAATGGAATTCAAATATATTCGTATGAAATTGCAAGATGTAGTGTGTAATTCAGAAAATATAGTATAAAAGTACAAGATGTAGTGTGTAATTCAGAAATATAGTATAAAAGTACAAGATGTAGTGTGTAATTCAGAAATATAGTATGAAATTACATAATATAGTATGGAAATCGACCATATAGGAAATCGAAGATATGTAGTTTGTAATTCAGAAATATAGTATGAAATTACATAATGTAGTATGAGAATCGATCATATAGGAAATCAAAGATATGTAGTTTGTAATTCAGAAATATAGTATGAAATTACATAATGTAGTATGAGAATCGATCACATAGTATGAAATCTAACTATAAAAAATTAGTACGTAGTATGGAATTCATTTTGATTATAAATAGTATGAAATTCAATAATGTAGTATGGAATTCGACCGATGACAATTGACGGGATAATAATTGTATGAAATTAACATAAAATAGTATGAATTTTAGCGGTATGAATTTGATTCGACTAAATTCTAAAAGGAAAAACAGGTTTGGGTAAATTAATAGTATTGTATAGTAATTTGACTAATAAAATCTCAAAGTATTATTTGGGAAGAAACATTTGTCCATTGGTTTGGAGCATTCGACAATTGTCCCAAATTTTTTTAATAATTTATTTATTCTTTTAAAAACAAAAAACAGAAAACTGGACCCTAATTTCAAAATCCTGGCCCCTTCAACTTAAAAATTGCAGTTCTTGCATGAAAAGAATTTCAAACAGACAATAGCCCAAGTTAAAGTGGCCGCCGGCGAAGATATAACCTACGGAACGGCCACCACCACACTCCGGCGAGCCGCCCATTTCTTTTCCGCCTTGCAAGCAAGTGATGGCCATTTGCCAGCTGAAAATGCCGGTCCATTGTTCTTTCTTCCTCCTCTGGTGAGTTAGCTCTTACGAATTTACAGAAAAAACATCTGAAATGTAAAAAAAGAAAACTTAGTTACATAAATTTAACTTCACGCGAAAAACGAACAATTCAGGTTATGGCTCTTTACATCACCGGCCATATCAACGCCGTCTTTTCATCAGAACACCGTCGAGAAATTATCCGTTACGTGTACTGTCATCAGGTGCATTTATCCATTCATTAATTTTTTGTTTTTTTTATTGCACCATATGTGTTTGACGAAATGCCTAATCCAAAAAAAAAAACAGAATGAAGACGGTGGGTGGGGTACTCATATAGAAGGCCACAGCACAATGTTCGGCACGGCTTTCAATTACGTATGTTTGCGTATATTAGGACAAGGGCCCGATGGTGGTGAAAACAATGCGTGCACTAGAGCCCGAAAATGGATACTTGATCATGGCACTGTAAAAGCTATACCCTCTTGGGGAAAGACATGGCTCTCGGTATGATATAAATAGACTATGTTCTTTTTATTATTTAAAAATAATAAATTATAAAACAGAAACATGTCAATGGGATATTTGTAATTTTGAAGGACAATTGGGCTTTTTCTGTAATCATGTAAAATTTATTCTCAATAGGTGAGATTTGTAAAACAGAAACCTTGTCAATGGGATATTTATAATTTTGGCAGATAATTGGGCTTTTTCTGTAATTATGTTAAATTTATGTATGCTATACAAGTTTCCTAACAATAGGTGAAATTTGTAAAACAGAAGCCTGTCGATGGGATATTTAAAATTTTGGAAGTTAATTGGGCCTTTTCTGTAATTATGTTAAATCCCAAGGGTAGTATTTGTAAGAATAATAACAAAATCTTGATTTTTTGTGTTTTCTAGATATTGGGAGTATATGAATGGTCCGGAAATAACCCATTGCCCCCTGAACTTTGGCTTATTCCATCTTTCCTCCTTATGCATCCCTGTAAGTTTGGCTGGAAGTTTGATTCCTTATGGTTTATAATCTAACAATCATATTTACCGCTAAAATTCAGCAAAGATATGGTGCTATAGTCGAACGCTTGACATGCCAATGTCGTATTTATATGGAAAGAGATTTGTGGGCCCAATTACTTCTCTTATTTTACAACTGAGGCAAGAGCTGTACGATCAGCCTTACAACGAAATTAATTGGAATAGCACAAGACATCTATGCGCAAAGGTAAATAATTACAGAGAGAGAGAGAGAGAGAACTTTTAAAATTACACAAAATGCCCTTGGAGTTTGATTCGGTGTAAAAATGAAGGGGTTAAGTGTAATATTTTTATAAATGTGAAGGGGTTTTATTTTATTTTATTTATTTTATTTATTTTTTTTGGCTTTTGAAAGGGTTAATGTAAGACAAGATAAAATCTTCCGGGGTGTTTTTTTGTAATTTTGAAAATTAGCTGGGTTGTTTTGTAATTAAGTCAAACACCAGGGTTACTTTTTGCGATTAACCATTTCTTTAATGCTAAAGTCGTAATACAATAAACATTTCAATGCAGGAGGATGTGTACTATCCTCATCCATTAATACAAGACATGATATGGGATAGTTGTTACTTAGTGATCGAGCCTCTGTTGACTCGTTGGCCTCTCAACAAGTTGAGGGAGAAAGCTCTTCGAGTCACGATGAAACATATCCACTACGAAGACGAGAATAGCAGATATATCACTACAGGATGTGTAGTGAAGGTATTAAGTATGCTGGCTTGTTGGGTTGAGGATCCTAACGGTGATTATTTCAAGAAACATCTTGCTAGAATTCCGGATATCTTATGGGTTGCCGAAGATGGCATGAAGGTTCAGGTAATTTAATACATTTGCAGTTTTATGATACCTACTTTACTCTGTTCTTTGAGTCTAATTCACACACGCACAAAAAAAAATAAAAATAATAAACAACAAATAAATATCATCTACCTTTCAAATTTACGAATACCCCCTCCTTATTTGTTTCTATTTATAATTTCATTTCTCTTAGAGGGCAATGGCGGAGATTTGGGGGTCCACCCTGTATCCGTCCAAGCAGTGTTAAAAATTATTATTTCAAAAAAATGAAAAATTAGTTACTTTATATGATTTTATTAAAAAAAAAAGAAAGAGAGAAAGAAAGAAAAATCCTCTGGCGTAGCCTCGTCTCTGACCAAACAGTGGTTAAAAAAATAATGGACTAATATGGTATTTTATAGAAAAATCCCTCTGGCTCAGACCCGTCTCTAGCTAAACAGTGTTAAAAAAAAATAAGAGAAAATAATAATAAACTTATTTATTAAAAAAAAAAAAGAATGCAGCGCAGCCCACTTTCCGGTCCTAAGAGGGGATCTTTTTATTTTTAAAATTTTTGTAATTAATTCCCTCTGAATATTATTATTCATTCCATGCACTGTTTATGCTTCCCACGTGTAATTCAAATGCAGACTTTTGGCAGTCAACAATGGGATACAAGTTTTGCTATACAAGCACTGCTGGCTAGTAATCTAACTGATGAAATAGGTGACACTCTAAAGAAAGGACACGACTTCACAAAAAACTCTCAGGTTGCAATCATATACCAAAAAGCTTTTTCACTTGCTGAAATTAGAACAAATACTCAGTCACGTATTATTAGGTTTGCAGGTCAAAGAAGATCCTTCTAGTGACTTCAGAAGTATGTACCGTCATATTTCTAAAGGGTCATGGACATTTTCAGACCGTGATCACGGGTGGCAATCATCCGACTGCACGGCAGAAGGGTTGAAGGTATTGATACATATTCTTCAAGAAGGGTCATCCGTTGCACAAATGGATATTACAAACTACCCCTGTGGTTTAGCCTAATTACAAAATGACCAGGTTATCATTCGAAATTACAAATAAACCGTGACATTATTTTTTGTCTTACAAAAAATGCACCCTCAAGATTAGTCAAGACGGGACTATTTGGAATTTTGAAAGATAAGTGTGTTTTTGTTTTTTGTAATTAGACTAAACCTCAGGGGTATTTTGTAATTAACACCCTAGCACAAAAATGAACTAACATTTCCCTGTTCCTTTCTGATTTGCCAGTGTTGCCTTCTTTTGTCCATGATCTCTCCTGAAATTGTGGGAGAAAAATTGGAACCTGAGGAACTATATGATGCTGTCAACATATTGCTTTCTTTGCAGGTAGAAACCGAACATCTCCACGGAAAAGCAATAATAACATCATTTTTTAAGCCTATGTGGGCTTTAAGATTAATATTTACACACAAGCAAGTGGAAATTAATATTTACACGCAAGCAAGTGTAAATTGAGATTTTCGCCAAGATTTTTTATCCAAGAACTACATTTTTTTCTCCTTTCAAACACATTGCAACCTATTTGCATGAATTATTATTATATCAGAGCAAAAACGGTGGTTTAACTGCATGGGAGCCTGCAAGAGCCTCAAAGTGGTTGGAGGTAATTTCTTCTCATTCATAATTTTCATTTTATTTTAATTTTTATTGAGAGTTTTGGGGATCCATAAAGAGATTTAAATTAAATAATTATATTTCATTCTGTAGTTGATGAACCCTGTGGAGTTTTTAGGTGAAGTTATTATCGAGCACGAGTAAGATCCATTTAATCAGCCTTAACTTCATTTTGAATTTTTTAAATAATAATAATAATAATATATGACATGTTTGAACACAAAATGAGACTAGACAAGAATCGTGATCCAGATATGTCGAGTGCACTTCATCAGTGATCCAAGCCCTTGTTCTGTTTAACAAATTGTACCCTAATCACCGGAACAGAGAGATCAAAACCTGTATCAAAAAGGCTGTTGAGTACGTCGAGGCTGAACAAAGGCCTGATGGTTCTTGGTATGTTTTCACTTTTAATTAAATTAGATGATCTATATTATACAATTTTCGATGATGTATCTATACCTGTAAGAATGCAGGTATGGAAAGTGGGGTGTTTGCTTTACGTATGCTGCATGGTGGGCCCTTGGAGGACTTGCGGCAGCTGGTAAGAGCTACGACGACTGTGGTGCCGTTCGGAGAGGGGTTGACTTTCTGCTAAAGTCACAAACCGGTGACGGAGGCTGGGGTGAAAGCTACCTCTCCTGCCCAAAGAAGGTAATTTTTGTTCTTTGTGACCTTTTATCAAAAAATTTATGTTGGGAAAGAAATTAAGTTGACACTCTTTGTTACAGGAATTTATGCCGCTGGAAGAAAATCGGTCAAACTTGGTTCAGACTGCATGGGCAATGATGGGTCTAATCCATTCGGGCCAGGTTAATTTCATTTTGCAGCATTGATTGAGTTATTTTGTAATGAGTATACATATGCAATTCAATATATTTCCTCGTCAAGAATTTTGATTGTATTATTTTGTATGTTTAATAGGGCGATAGGGACCCTACGCCTCTCCACCGTGCAGCGAAGCTTTTGATCAACTCTCAGTTAGAAAATGGTGATTTTCCTCAACAGGTAAGTTGAATGTAAGTTCAAATTAAAGCTTAGTTCGTGTTTGATTCGATTAATGCTCGTTCAAACTGATTCAAATTATCAACCCAGCCTTGGCCACAGTTTCCAAAATCAGAAAAAAGAAAAAGAAACAAAAATATCAAACTAACTTGAACTTAATTGAGTTCAAACTAACCGGGCCTGTGCCAGAGATGGTCAGGCCCGAAACTGGACTTTTTGGCCCAGCCCTGTGACATGTGACATTTTCTTCTATACTCATACAATGGGACGGGGTCTCGGCCATGATAATGACGGCTCGAAAAAGTTTGGAACCTGACCTTTTTTTCATTCGGCCTGATAGGATCGGGCCGGGCCGAGCCAAGTTACACTTTCAAAGCCAAAATCTTATTAATCTCTTCAATTTGCAGCGTGTTGTTAGTTACAAAACTATTCCTAAATGGTGATATTATTGAATTCATGGTGCAGGAAATTACAGGGGTTTTCAAGGAAAACTGCATGTTACATTTTGCAGCATACAGGAACACATTCCCAATGTGGGCCCTAGCAGATTATCGTACACGCGTTCTTCTATTGTCGACGAGCATCTAAAAACAAATATCGTTAATTTATCGCTATAATAGTTTCTTCTTTAATTGATAATTATATATCATTTCTAAAGAAAAGGATTGGTGTAGAATATATTTATACCAAGTAAAATTTCACTCTACAAGTGAGTAACTATAATATATGAAACATTGTCTAAGTTTTTGTTTCTACATCTCAAAACATGAGCAGTATTTACCAACTCAGTATTACTTTATTATGTAATATATTTATTTCAAAATTGCTAATATATACTTAAATTTTGAAAATGCCACATTGGTCCATTAACCCGATTTGACATAACTAACAGATGTAATCGGTGACTTTATCAAATTGGGTTTGGGTCCCAATTTATGTTGATCTTTTTATCTGGACAAACAATCGTGGGGTATATATTTTCCAACCCCACAAAAGTGCAAAAAGGAACGAATAAGTGGTTATTATTATTGTTATTATTATTATTATTTAATGTTACTTGAACATTTAGATGGACAAAAAGTTAGACAAAATTTATTAATATATCTTCTAAATGAATTATATTACTTTTTTTCACTTTTTTTTTTACTTCTTTTTTCTACTTGAGTGTGTTTGACCTCATTTAGGGATAAAAATATTAATAATTAATTATATAAAAAAACAAAAATAAGATATATTTTTTAAAATTAGATGCTAGTTTTTAATATGAGTTGTTTCTTTTATCTTTTCAAATTATAAAATAAATTTTTGTGTAATTGCATATATTTTACTTTTTTAACTTTAAAAAAAGTTGGACAAAACCTACCAATATCTCACAAGATGAAAAATAAATCTCCTATTAAAATTAAAAAAATAAAAAAATTTCACTTTCAAAATATAAATACATTATAAAAAATATCACAATTAACTACATACAAAAAATATGTACAATTACACAAAAAATTAAAGTTAATTGTGATATTTTTTATAATGTGTTTATATTTTTAAAGTTAATTTTTTTTATTATTTTAATAAGAGATTTATTTTTCATCTCGTGAGATATTGATAGGTTTTGTCCAAAATTTTTTAAAGTTAAAAAAGTAAAATATATACAATTACACAAAAATTTATTTTATAATTTGAAAAGATAAAAGAAACAACTCATATTAAAAATTAACATCTAATTTTAAAAAATATATCTTATATTTGTTTTTTATATAATTAGTTATTAATATTTTTATCCCTAAATGTGGTCAAACACATCCAAGTAGATAAAAAAAAGTGAAAAAAAGTAATATAATTAATTTAGGGAATATATTAATTAATTTTGTCTAACTTTTTGTCAAACTAAATATTCAAACAGTGTTACTCTACTTTTTAACGGTGTAAAGTAGTAAGAATTTAAAATTTATTTTGAAGTACTATTTGATCAAAAATATTTTCACGTGTCCCGTCTGTCTTATCGAAGACCTATCAAGAATTTTCCAAAGTGATATAATATTACTAGTGAGACCGCCCACTAAATTGGTATGATCATATCATAGGGTGGCACGATAATGTAAACTTTAATAATACACATTTATCATATTTGACATGATATTTAAATTACTTTTGTAATACTTTTATTGTTAGTCTCTGAGTGGGAAACCAAATTAATGTGTTAGTCTCTGAGTGGGTTAATTTGTGTTTATATATATATACATGCAATCAGTAATGTATATTTCCTAATTCTCGGAGTATCTCCAATTCAATAGTGTTAATTAAATATATATGGCAAATAATATTGATATTTTATAAAAAAATCTCTCCAATGCATCAATGTATGTTAATGTTATATATGTGATTTTATTTTATTTATTTTTAGAAAAAATACAAAGAGAGAAATAATATGATTGAATGATATATTTAAAATTAATTGTAGACATTGTCAAGAGTAATGTCTAGAATTTAACATTGCTCTTGACAATGTCAAGTATTTAATATGCCACATAATTATTTTAATGTGCCACATAATTATTTTTTTATTTCATGTGTCAATTTTTCCACTTTCAACATTGTTGCATTGGAGATGCTCTTACAGGATACTTACAAGATACTCCCGACTGTCATATTAATTGGGGTTTAGAAGTTAAATTTTATTTCAAATTAATTATCATTTTAGAAATTTTTATCCATTTTTTTCAACTTTATCCTTACTCATTTAAAGAAATGAAATAATTTTATGGTAATAAGATAATTATTACTCCATTCGTTTTTTAATAAATATTCGTTTTAGAATTTTTGTTCATAATATTTGACCAATACATTCTCAATCAATTAATAATATCCCTATTTAACTACTTTCATTCTTTCCCTTTAGTTATTCTATTACCATAAACTTGTTTATATTTTTTAAAATAAACGGGAATAAAACTGAATGAATTGGTAAAAAAAAATCTAAAACGATACTTAATTTATAATAAAATTGAGTTTGTAAAACGACACTTATTTTAAAACAGATTGAATAGTAAAAATGTAAGAGTTTAATTAAATATATTATTAATTGATTAAAGATGTATTGGTCAAGTTTATATGTTCTTTAATTCTATACATAAATTATAAAACGAAATTTAATAAAAAACAAAAACGGAAGGAGTAGAAGTTAATTACTAATCCTGCTGTGAAATCAAGTTCTGTATAATGCATGACAAGTAACGTCTAATATTTAAGGAATAAACAAGCAATGAATTTCATTACTTATCGATAATTAATCAAGCTTATACCATAATTCCTAATTTTGGATTGTAGTAATTAATTCACAATTTGTATTTGCACTTTTGCCACTTGGCTTGCAGATATTTTATATCCTTTTGTCATGCATGGTCTAGCTAGGTGTTCAATCAGTAAGTCAATTCAACTTTTTATTTTTTCACACTTGTATATTACACATTTACACTTGTCAAATAATTTAGAATATGAGCTTGTGGGAATAAAATGAAGAAATGTAATTAAACTATGTAATTCAAGTATACTAAAGTTGAAAAGTACCTAATAAACTCGGCCTCTTTTTTCCATGGATCACCACTTTTGACTTGCATGGTTTTTCCCCAACTTACATTAATCAAACTTAAGACATAGCATATCATTCACATGCTACTAGTTAATATTATTCTATTCTATAACTATGTAGACTCATTACTTAAATGATCGTTTTTAATTTTGAATTTTTTTAGAATTTGAGAAAATAGTTAGAAAAAAAATTAAAAAATTATTTTAAATGTGTGAATGGATATGAAATGAAAATATAATTATTAAAATTAATTTAATGTCAAGAAATAAAATAATAATTGAAATTGAATTACGTAAATGAATGAATAGTAAAATTTATAAATAAATTGTGTAATAATAATCGGTGATTCAAATGATTTATATATGTACATCAATTCGCATTATATTACGTATATTATTTTATTAATTTTCTTTTTCTGCCAAACCCACAAATACAATCAATTTTTTCTTTGGTGTTTTTTAAATTTCATTTTTCTACATATGCTTGTCCCACCGATCTTTGAAATTTTAATTTTAGTGGGAAAAGCACCAAGCACACCTAACAAAGTCATAAAATTCCCTTTTTCATTTATTATAAATAGGATCGTTGTTTTGTTTCCCTACCAAAGTAACAATTTGTGGGTTGTATGTGAAGTCTATTGAGCCAATTTTCCTCTTCTCAGGTATCCTCTCTCTCCATTACTTCATTTTGAAATTCATAATAAAAACCCTAATATATCTATGTACTTAATTAGAATTGCATGCATTAATTCGAGGAACAATAATAAGCTAGCATTTGCAAAAAAAAAATATGTTTTAAGAAAAAAACACTTAGATACACGTGATAAATTGAGAATCTGAAGTTAATACCGTTTGCAAATAATGCTTAAGAATATTGTTTATTCGTAGTTAATTTATAGCCAAAAATATTTAGCTATATATTAACCTAACTATTAACTTAGGATTAGTTAATAATTTTATAACTAACTTATTTTTCCATTTGACCTCTTTTTTTCTCCACTTTAATTAAATTATTAATCTATTTCTCAAGCATTGTCCCTTCTCTCTTTTTATAAATCTCTTTCTCATGCACTAAGTGCTCATTTTTAAGTTGCTTAAAAACAGGCGAAATGGGTTACAAACAAATTTGGCATGCATGCATTTAGCACCTTAAAAAACAATGGATTACTAATTATGACTGAAAGTTGGACGGACAGGTTAAAAAAATAATTTACAAAAAAAATTCAAAATCATGTGGAGATTGAAGATTGCAGAAGGAGTTGATAGCACTCACCTCTATAGCACCAACAACTATGTGGGCAGACAAATATGGGAATTCGACCCGAATTATGGGACACCGGAGCTCCGGGAAGAAGTGGAAAAAGCCCGTCAAGAGTTTTGGGCCAACCGAAACTTGGTCAAGCCCAGTAGCGATCTCCTCTGGCGGATTCAGGTCCAAACTCTCCTTTTTATAATATTATATTTATATTACATATGAGAAAAACAATTTTACTGAAAATATTGTATTGATGATCAAAGATAAAATAATTTTATTTTTTGAATTTCAAATATTAAAATAAACTACGAGTTATTTACAATAATTTAAGTATGTAATTAAGTATTATTAATGAGTTAAATCATAACACTATATAGTACAATTAATAAATATTAATTGAAAATCGAGAGTAATAAATTTTGAATTTATCAAAGTATGTAACTAATAGTTATTAATAAGTTTAATCTAAGTATTAATAATTTAATAATAATAATTTATGCATAGAGATTATACACTGGTTGAAAATATTACATCTTTTAAAGTTTTATAAGTATATAAATTAAATTATAAACGAACTTAATCTAAATATTAAAATATAAAATATTTAATATACTACAATTAATAAATATATTAGACATGTAAAAGGGGCGGTCTGAGAATATCATTTGAATTCTTTATTTTATATTTTTTTATTTTTTATTTTTATATTTCTTTTAATATATGAGTATTAAACTAATTTATATTATATATAAAAATTACTTTAAACGAAGAAATTAATATAAATTGCATCCCTACACGACAAAGTACATAACGAGAGATCGTTGTAATGTTTATTTTATATTAATTATACTTTTATGAACAGTGTGAATGCATGTCTTTAGTTATTAGGTAAAAAATCTCTTTAGTTTTATTCTACGTCATACAAATGTTAGACTACAGTTAACGCCCATTGTTGCATGGACATGTTGAGTGTAACATTAATTCAAAGGTGTGCTTTGAAATTAAATTGGCAATTAGTCTTAAAGTCGTCCAATTAGCTGTCTTAAAAATTGATCTTTCACACGCTAAAAAAAAAAAAAAGTTTTTTCACAAAGAAATGACTTATTCAATATAGCTGGACGAAATAAATGATCTATTTCAAACATGAATGTCAAAACCGGACGGGACTGTTCAATCGAGATTGGTTCACTTCCAAAAATGGTTGGCAACAAAATGGTCAAGAACCGGTCAGCGATCGATCAGACCGGTTGAATCGGTTTAGGTTTTTTCTCATAAATATTTTTAACATAAATAAAAACACATATTTAAGTAATTCACACATATATCAACTATTTATTTAATTGATTTAGTTATTTATACTAATTTAGACTTTTGATTTTTGGTATTATTAAATTTATTTATTATTTAAAATATTAAATAAAAATTAATTACTACCAATTCGACCCATTTGAACCTATAATAAACTTGTAAATTTGTCGATCGATAACGGTCCGGTTTTCAAAACATCGATTTCAAATCAAACATGGGGGAACCTAACAAATAGATTAAGATTTGTTATATGGTTTATTATAATTCAATTTTCTAAAATGTTGTTGCCTAATTTTATTATTGAAATTTTAATTGTATTTTTGCATTTATTACTTTCAATAACATGTTTAAACATAATCGCCATGGTATCCATCCTGTCGCCCTGCCCAAACCCGACAAAATAAATAACTCAAATATATATGATTTATTTATGTAACAAGTGATCAAATATCACACATTTAATCAAAACAATTATAAATTATAACTTTAAATTGCAGTTCTTGCATGAGAAGAATTTCAAACAGACAATACCCCAAGTTAAGGTGGCCGCCGGCGAAGATATAACCTACGAAACGG
Organism: Phtheirospermum japonicum; assembly: GCA_014905375.1. Classification (NCBI taxonomy): domain Eukaryota; kingdom Viridiplantae; phylum Streptophyta; class Magnoliopsida; order Lamiales; family Orobanchaceae; genus Phtheirospermum; species Phtheirospermum japonicum. The sequence continues at coordinate 453,536 of BMAC01000375.1, forward strand.
CCACCACCGCACTCCGGCGAGCCGCCCATTTCTTTTCCGCCTTGCAAGCGAGTGATGGCCATTGGCCAGCTGAAAATGCCGGCCCATTGTTCTTTCTTCCACCTCTCGTGAGTCCTCCTAGAAAATAAATAAATAAAAATATAAGGGCAAAAATGTAAATATTGAATTATTATAAAACCATATATGCAGGTCATGGTTATGTACATCACCGGCCATCTCAACACTGTTTTTTCAGCAGAACACCGTCGTGAAATTCTCCGTTACATATACTGTCACCAGGTGCTTTTAAAAAATTTTCTTTGGCTAATTTTAATGCATTTACTTGGGTTGCACTCCAAGTGTTCGACGAAATGCCTAATCCAAATAAATTATAAAGCAGAATGAAGATGGTGGGTGGGGTTTTCACATCGAAGGCCACAGCACAATGTTCTGCACGGCGCTCAGTTACATTTGCATGCGTTTATTAGGACAAGGGCCCGACGGTGGTGAGAAAAATGCGTGCGCTCGAGCCCGAAAATGGATACTTGATCATGGCACTGTCAAAGCTATACCTTCTTGGGGAAAAACATGGCTTTCGGTATGGAATATCTAATGCTCAATAATAATCTAGAGATAATTTACAAAACTACCCCTGGTTTGGTGTAATTACCCAAAAAAAAAAAAAATTAGAAAAAACGGTAGATGTGGCAATGGGCCGGGCCAAAATCAAAATTCCGGTCGCGCCGCCATTTGGACACCTAAACCCCGTCCGACAATGTATTTTGAGCTGGTCCAACTCGGGTAGAGGTGTTGATCCGGTTAACCGTTCACGGTTATAACCGTAACCGTCAACCGGTGGCCGGCGTTTAGGTTGCGGTTAACCTGACCGTCTAACCGTAACCGCGCGGTTAACCGATTTAAAAAAAAAAACAAAAAAAATAGTCGATCGACTGCCTGATCGACTGTTTTTTAAAAAATAAAAAAAATTATAAAAACTGCCGGTTAACCGCCCGGTTCGGTTAACCGGTTTAACCGTAACCTTAACCGGTTCTCAGCCGGTTAGGTTACGGTTAACCAAAAACCGGTTAATTAACCGACCGGTTATAACTTTATCAACACGCCTAAACTCGGGCCGTGGGCCAAACGGATCCAAACCCTCCCTTTTCGGGCCGGGCTGACATAAAATTGCCGGCTCTAAATACCGGTATTACCCCCCAAAAAGGGAGTGTTTGTAAATTTGAAAGATAGCTGGGTCTTTTTGTTTTTTGTAACAATTACTTTAATAAAACATAATTAAGTAAAATCTTGATTTTGTGTTTATAGATATTGGGAGTATTTGACTGGTCAGGGAGTAACCCAATGCCCCCTGAATTTTGGCTTCTTCCTGAATTTCTACCTATGCATCCAGGTTAATATTAGTCACTCGCTTTCAACTTAATTTGACGTCATTAAGGCTAACAAACACTAATTATATTTTTTTATACAGCAAAAATGTGGTGCTATTGCCGAATGGTATACATGCCAATGTCGTATTTATACGGCAAAAGATTCGTGGGCCCGATCACTCCTCTCATTTTAGAATTAAGAGAAGAGTTATACGATCAGCATTACGAAGAAATTAATTGGAGGAGTATACGCCACCTATGCGCAAAGGTAATAATTATATATATTAAATTTACTATTTTCATCTACTTAATTTTTAATTACTAATGATGTGCTAAATGCAGGAGGACTTGTACTATCCTCACCCGTTAATACAAGACTTGATATGGGATAGCTGTTACGTATTGACCGAGCCTCTGTTGACTCGTTGGCCTCTAAACAAGTTGAGGGAAAAAGCTCTTCAAGTCACGATGAAACATATCCACTACGAAGACGAAAACAGCAGATATATCACTATCGGATGTGTTGAGAAAGTGTTGTGTATGTTGGCGTGTTGGGTCGAGGATCCGAACGGCGATTATTTCAAGAAACATCTCGCCAGGATCCCGGATTACTTATGGGTCGCCGAAGATGGCATGAAAATGCAGGTAATTTAACACATTCGCAGTTTTCTAAGAATTGGTGCCTATTCTGGGTTAATTACGAAATCACCCCTGAGAGTTTATCTAATTACAAAAAGACCGTAAATTTCTCTCAAATTACAAATACCCCCCCTGAGGTTTACTCTGTTTTATTTCAGAAATAGAGGCGTCACAATGCTAATATAATCTTTAAAAAAAAGGATTTTTCATGCACTGTTGAAAATTAATTCAACTAGACTCCAAATATGATTTATTTATTTTTTGGTGAATTACAAAAACTACCCCTGAGGTTTTGATAATTACAAAAAACCCAGAGAAGTTTCGAAATTACAAGATTGCAGTTTTCTAATAATTGATACCTACTTAATGAGTATCTGTTATTTATAGATGTATTTTTCATGGTTAATTACAACACCCCTGAGGTTTTCTCTAATTACAAAAAGACCCAAAATATCTCTCAAAATTACAAATAACCCCTAGAGATTTTTATTCTGTTTTTCAGTGATAAAGACGTCACAATGCAAATATAATCTTTAAAAAAAAGAGAGAGAGAGAGAGAGAGAGAGAGATTTTTCATGCACTGTCAAAAATTACTCCAACTAGACTCCAGTCGAAATATGATTTATTTTATTTATTTATTTTGGAGTTACAAAAACTGCCCCTGAGGGTTGGATAATTACAAACAAACAAAAAAAAAACACTAAAAAACAGAGAAGTTTCAAAATCACAAAAATAATTTTGTAAAAGTGAGGGAGACGATCGAAATATGTTTGCTTATGAAAGGGGTAAGGTTTAATACAAAATCAAACCTGAAGGGTTTTTTTTGTAATTAGGCTAAACCTCAGCGGCATTTTTGTATTTGACCTTTTTTTTATGAATATTAATTTATGAGCTCGAATTCAAATGCAGAGTTTTGGCAGTCAACAGTGGGACACGGGTTTTGCTATACAAGCACTGCTTGCTAGTAATCTAACTGACGAAATAGGCGACACTTTAAAGAAAGGGCATGACTTCATAAAAAACTCTCAGGTGCATTTACATTCTAAATTGTGTTTTGAATTTTTTAAATATGTTTAGTCGGAACAAATACTCATACATTATTACGTTTGCAGGTCAAAGAAGATCCATCTGGCGACTTTAGAAGTATGTACCGTCATATCTCTAAAGGGTCATGGACATTTTCGGACCAAGATCACGGGTGGCAAGTGTCCGACTGTACGGCTGAAGGATTAAAGGTATTACTCACATTTGATTTTTATCAAGAATCGTCATTTAGTGCAGAAAAGGAAATAAATAATTAACGTTCTGATTTATTTTGTTTAATTTTTTAATTCTACAGTGTTGCCTTCTCTTCTCAATGATGCCTCACGAAATTGTTGGAGAGAAAATGGAACCTGAGGGACTTTATAATGCCGTCAACATATTGATTTCTTTGCAGGTAGATAATTCACTTTTTAAGCTTATCGCGCTTTCAACACATTAGTAAATCACTTGAATAAAACTTACAGTTTACCGATAGAATTTATCAACAAAAATCATTTTGTCACTAAATTTTACAATACCGAGAAAATAAAAAATATTTACCCCCCTCAAACTATACCTACCAACTGCCGACAAATCACCAACGATTTTGCAATTTACCAATGAAAATATTTTAGGTATTTACCGGCAGCTTTAGATTTTGTTGGTAAATATTTACCAACAAAATTTTTCCTACAACTTCCAATTTTCACATCATTTACCGACAGTTTTTCTATAGGAATATTGATTTTTTCTCGTAGTGAATAAATATTTTTATAAATGTCAAAAACTATATTTTATTTTCATCAATAAACAATTTCTTTAAGTAATATATATACCTACTTGCATGAATTAATGCAGAGCAAAAATGGCGGTTTAGCTGCATGGGAGCCTGCAGGAGCCTCGGAGTGGTTGGAGGTAGCTTCTTCTCACAATATTCATAAACATAGAAAATTTCTGGATCTTTAATATTATGAGAATTCCTTTTTTTCAGGTTTTTTAATTAATTAATAATCGTGAACATTAAATGAATAATAAATTTATTTCAAAACGCAGTTGCTGAACCCCACAGAATTTTTCGCTGATATCGTTATCGAGCATGAGTAAGACCCATCTCACTTATCTTTTTTCCCTTTGAAAAAAAAAATACATATTTAACCTTAAACGACGCTAACAAGAATCGTGATCCAGATACGTCGAGTGCACATCGTCAGCAATTCAAGCCCTTGTTCTGTTCAAGAAGTTATACCCCGAGCACAGAAAGAAAGAGATCGAAATCTTTATCAAAAAAGCCGTCGGCTACCTTGAAGATATTCAAAAGCCCGATGGTTCGTGGTATGGAAACTGGGGCGTTTGCTTTACGTACGGAACGTGGTTCGCGCTTGTCGGGCTTGCGGCAGCTGGTAAGGGCTACAACAATTGTGATGCCGTTCGAAGAGGAGTTGACTTTCTGTTAAAGTCACAGAGGGGTGATGGTGGTTGGGGTGAAAGCTACCTCTCATGCCCGAAGAAGGTAAATTTTTTTATTTTTTTTCTAATTATACCGAAACAAGATTAACATCGGACATTCGAAGACAATCACAATGCGACGTTTACATATGGTATAAATATAAAAAAAAAAATACAAAATTTGATTCTTGTCTGAATATATTAAATATCACTCAAACTAAATATTAAGGGCTAAGTTTGTATGCAATAAAATTATATTTAGAAAAATGTGAATTACAGAATATCTAATTTTTGTGTGGTTGAAAACAGAAATATGTACCGTTGGAAGAAAACCGGTCAAACTTGGTTCATACATCATGGGCAGTGATGGGTCTAATCCATTCCGGACAGGTTAGAAAACACGAGTCATGTTATAGTTATATATGAAGTTAAAAAATACGTCTTCGTCAAGAAATTTGATTGCAATATTTTGTAAAAAAAAAAAATTAACAGGGTGATAGGGACCCAACACCTCTCGACCGTGCCGCAAAGCTTTTGATCAACTCTCAATTGGAAAATGGTGATTTTCCTCAACAGGTAATAATAATAAAAAATTCTAAGTTGATTAGATTTAAGCTTGACATAAATTTCCAACAATATTTTGGATAATAATGCGTTCAACTTGAATTTAATTGCAGGAAATTACCGGGGTTTTCATGAAGAACTGCATGTTACATTATGCAGCTTATAGAAATATATATCCATTGTGGGCTCTGGCAGAATATCGCCGACGAGTTCCGTTACCATCATCAACTACAAGCATCTAATCTCAAAAAAAAAAAAAAAAAAAAAAAAAAGCTTCTAAGAACAAATATATATGTTTTATCAATTAATTGTGTAAAGTTATACCATAGTCTGTCTTTTGTTTAATGTATCTTCATAACTTTCTCCTTTCAATAACATTCTATTTTGAAGCAATGGATTGTGTAAAGTCATACCATACTATATCAGTCTGCAAAGTGAATTACTGGAAATAAGAATATGTTTAGAAAGTAATTGTTTTATTTCATAGCTCTTAAATTTCTTAATGCTATTCTGACATTTTCTCCCTCTTTCCCTCTCTATTTTGTTTTTAATGTCACGTTATATTTCTCTTTTTAGATTTTTAAGGATGATGTAGTTTTGTAAAAATGCAGTTTACAGATATGATGTTAGGTTTCGTGATAGACGTCACCAGACTTAACGTCAACTGAATCTCAAAAACAGCAGCGGAAATAAAAACACAGAAAATTAATTTCAGTTCGTAAGCAATCGTGCTTACGAACTTGGGTGTACAAACCCGAAAAATATATTACTTCTCAATGTTTAGGATCAATACAAAATAATAAAAAGTAATATATGAAAAAAATTAAAACAAATTGTATCAAACTCTTGATACACAAAATACTCGTTGCTTCTTCTTGAGTCGAATTCCCCCGTTGGTTACGCAACGTAGAAAGCTTCCTAATTCAGCAACAGAGTTTCGAGTAACCCTTTGTGTTTTTTGTTTCAAGGATGTGTGCGTCGTCTCTTCTCTATTCTCCGTATTTTCTCTTCTTGCGTCTTGGCCCTTAAATAATTAAACAAGACTTCTAGTCTTGTTAAACAAGTTAAATACGTATTTAGGAAACTAATTAAAGTCCTATACTCCAACTAAGAAAGAAATTTAGAGTTCTAAAATACTTTGTGTCCTAAGAAAGGCAAACTACAAATAAGGAATAATATATGTGAAAATAATATTCCTAACAATCTCCCCCTTTTACCTTTTTGGACAAAATACCCAAGACGCATGAAAATAATCAAAAGACTAAAAACTCCCCCTAAATTAGAAACTCCCCCTAAACAAATACTCATTGTTTAGAACAAGCAAACCACAATCAATGGCTCAAACTAGAAGCTACCCTCCACAGCCGCGTCTCTACACCTTCTCCCCCTTTTTGTTCTGAAAGCAAAAGAGCCTCCAACCAGGAACCACGCAACGCCTTGAGCTGAACAATTTGGTAGTCAAGCAAGGCCAGTTGAGCACGTACAACCGAGGCAGATAAACGAACCATGTTGGGACCGGTGATGGGAACATCATAAACACCATCACTCACAACACCAGCTCGAAAGGGCGCTGGCCCCTCAAAGAAAACAAATCGGCCTCTCCAGTATACACATCATCATTATCAGGCCTAAAGAACCTTGTGCCTTGATTTGGAAATCCCAATAACAGCTCCTCAGCTTCACTCGTCAAGAACCTCGTGGAGATTGGTTCCATGTTTTCAATCTCGACGGCTTGAGACGGAGCATCATCAGAGCTTGTAGCTAATGTAACTGTGATACTTCCAGATAAAATGGAGGTCGACTTATAAGTCGGGAAAAGAATAGGATCAATAGCAGGCGATGTTGGAATCCGTGACAAATCACCGGAACCAACATCATCAATCGGGTCAGCAACAGGCAAGGGAACCTTGCCTTTCTTCTGTGTGGCCTTCTTGGAGGTCTAAGATCATGGATATCCAGGCCATTGAACCTCAGAAAGTTGGCAGGTACCTGTTCATCAGTGGAGTTTTGCACGCCGGCAGGGAGCTCGAGAATTTTGCTCGGAGAAGACATCCTGTTCCAAATTTCAAAGAGAAAATAGAAAACAAAGGCAATTCGAGAGAGACTGTGAAGAAGTTGAGAGTTAGAGAGTTTTAATTGCTGAAAGATTAAAGGGAACTAGAATAGAAATGGTAATAAATCCCAATTTACCAATTATCCATTTTTAAACCCACAAAAATTTTTCTTTCCATCCAAAAAACCCACTCCCCCTTAATTTAGGACACATGATTTCCACTCAATCAACCAAAAATCCAAACCCAATCACACGTCCCTACAATATCATAAAACTGGATTAGAGCTGTAACTTTGAACCATCACCATAGAACGTATAAAACCGTACACATGTTTTGTATTAATTTGTTGACAGATGATTATCACTTTTCACTAAATTTCTAATTACTATTGATATGATATTAAATATTCATATCAGCATGTACGTCGCTCGAAATAGAATTAGGTCGCCGAAGTAAGAGAATGGTCTTCCTAAAGGTGTTATGGGGCTTTTATAAACTTATGGTATATTGGTTGTATTCTTGAATTGAGTTGGCTAGAGGTGAGGAGGGCTTTTATAAGCGTGTGACGAGGTATTCCTGTTAATGGGGCCCGATCGACTGTTAACGAAGTAAACATGATTAATGAGTCCCGGTGGGATGTAATAAGGGAAAGAGACTTATTATGATAAATTAACAAGGGGCAAAAATTCTAATTACAAGTCGGTTTATGTAAGTATACAAGGTGATAAGAGATGAAAACCCTAAATTAGGAAACACATCTCTTGTTTATATAAAAAGAACACGAGGCTCAGTTTTAATAAAAGTCGAGTTATTTCTAATTTGATATAAAACTCTCGTTTTATAAATCATAAGATTATTGATTTAAGCATCCAAGACTTACGTCGAGACAATCCAACTTGGATTTTTGTGCAGTCGTTCGCGCTCGAGAAGACAATTCGATGAGTTTCTACTTCATTCTTGGTGAGTCAGTATGTTTGATCGCATCAACTATTATGATGAATGTTCATCACAATTTAAACACCTTTGAAAATATGTAATTACATATTACCACGTGTATGCAATAATTTGTCCATAGATATTTGATCGATGTAAAAGTAATTAATTGTGTTCAAACATTATTAGGTACAACTGCGTGTACACCGCACCACACACCTACGTGTGCCACATAGACGAACACTATTACATCAGATATTAACATTATTACAACGAAAATATGCATTTGTACGATATAGTAATTTTCATCTCCACCGTGAAAAACCGTATATTTATCATAAAAATATTGATATTTATCATATTAAAAATAATTAAAATAAATGTAAATTTAATACAACTGAGAATAATATTTATAGCAATAAAAATGAATATACAAAAACATATTTTTAACTTATCATAAAAAGATGAACATTCAGAAAATATAATTCCCACACACACTCAATTTAACCTTATTATTTCACTAAACTTGTCCCCATAATTTGTATTAAACCATATGCAGATTTGACATTATGAAATCGGCTCTCAAAAACCGTTCAAGGCCCACAATCAGACCAAAAGTCGGGTCAGCAACTAAGCCCAAGGCCCAAGACCCAAGACCCCACACCGTCCCATAATCTCTAAATCCAGCCAATAAAAAGCCGACACCTGTCAACTGCGGCTCCTCAACGGTGACACGCCACTTTCTGTACTACCTTTGCCCTCCAATTTTTCGCCTTTGGCGCGATCAACGCTGCAAAATCCAGGAGCCAAATATATTTCCCCCCTGAAAATTCAACTTCAATCCACCCCATTCAAATCGACACAATTTATTATTTTATTATTGTTATCATGTTTGAAAATTAAATAGGATAACCCCTTTACACATGTGCATTCATGATTCATACCTCATACAAATATACACACAACACAAATTTTTTTATATTTTTTTTCAATTTTAACTTGCCATTCGTGATTCATACTTCATACAAATATATACACAAAGCAATTTTCCTTTTCTTTCTTTTTTTTTTCACCTTCAATTTCGATTTTTCCGATTTTTAGTCTGCAGAAATTGATATGAGGACAGGAATTTTATTTTGCCCTGAGCTTGAAACTTTCAGATTGGGCCGGTTTTGAGTCGCGAATTTGGAAATTAGGGTTGGGTATAAAAGTCTCGTAGAGTGATTTGTTGTTAAATCTCACAAATCAGGATTTATTTGCGAAAAGGGCATCTGAAGAAAGGGGAATTAGGGTTTTTGCCTTGGGCAGATTCGATCGATTGATTGATGACGAGGAGATGATTGATAAACGGCCGACGAAAATCGGAATGCCGAAACTCAAGCGTTGCTCAGCCGCGAAACTGGACATCGCGAATTGCGACGACACTGAGCAATCATGCGCCGCCATCGCTAGTTCGATGAAGATGAAGACGACGACGGCCACCACGACCAATCAGTTTTTTACAGTTCCTATTGTCCAAATAGAAGGTAACCATATCGAATTATCAGATTATCGCCCCACTACAAATGATAAGCCGCCATTGTTGAAATCCTCCCGAGGTCGCAAGCAGACGCTCCCCATGAAATTCAGCGACTCAGTTTTGCACTCGTGGAAGAAAGAAAAGCCGGAGATTTGTGACGATTTGAAGAGTTACGTGGCCGACAATAATATCAATAACGATGGATATGTTGATGATTTGCCTCATAGTAAGAAGTTGAAGCGAAGTGATTTGTCTGCGTCTGCATCTGCATCTTATGGCGGTGACGTGTATTTAGTCAAGAAACCACGAACGCAAACGCAGTACGGTAAAATCATTGTACAGGAACCTTATCCCAGCCCGCATAGTTCGGTGACGTCAGCGAATGAAGGAGTTTCTTCTTTTTCACCGACGGCAAAGTTGAAACCGGTGAAGGAGAAAGTAGTTGAGAAGAAGGTGGACTTTTACGAGCCTTGTGATTTTGTTATGGGAGATATAGTCTGGGCGAAATGTGGGAAGCATTTTCCGGCTTGGCCTGGTGTTGTCATTGATCCGCTCTGGGAAGCTCCGGAGGGGGTGTTGAGAGCTTGTGTTCCGGGCACTCTTTGCGTGATGTTTTATGGCTATTCTAAGAGTGGATTAAGGGTATTTTTTTTTTAAAATAAATTATTATTATTTATTGTTTTTTTTTATCTGACGCCTGGGTGGGTTTATGCTTGTTTGTGATTTGACAAGACTTTACTAGGTGGCGCGGAGTACTAAAGGGTGAATTACGAAAATTACCCCCACGTTTTGGCCAATAACAACAATAACCAAAAAAAAAAAAAAAAAACCAAAAAACCCCCAGAAATTTGTGAAAAGTACAGAAAAATCCGTAGTGTTTTCTTTTAATTACCCCAAACACCAGGGGTAGTTTTTGTAATTTGCCCAAGTGTTAAATGTACGTAGGAAATTTATGAACAGTGGTTATTGAACGTCTTGGTCAAAGGCCAAGCAACAGTAAATACAAAATTGACATGTTTATTGTAATGTTTGTGAATGCTGCTATTATTATATTGTAATGATAAACAGAACTTTGTCTTTTTGTGGTTTTGTAAAGGTAGTAATATTGTTTAAAGCCTCTTTTTTTTATTTTTATTTTTATTTTTTTTTATTTAATTTTTTAAATTCAGGATTATGCGTGGATAAAAGCTGGAATGATTTTCCCATTTCACGAGTACATGGGCAGGTGAATATAGTGGTGTTTGTCATGATGTAAGCTAAGTGAGGAAAGTTGGCCTTTAAATTTGTTTGGTGTTTAGATTTCAGGGGCAGACGAAGTTGCATGGTAGCAAGCCAAGTGATTTCCTAGCGGCTATAGAGGAGGCGGTTTTAGCAGAAAATGGTTATGGGAATCCAGCGGATGAAGCTGGGCAGGAAACATTACCTGAAGAAGCAACTGGTTCTAATCAAGAGTCTGAGTGTATCATTCAGCAGGCAAGTTCAAATTGGGCTAAATAAGTGTACTGTTGTTAAAAAAAAAAAGAAAGAAAGAAAAGATTCTACTTCAAGATTTAGTGTCATGTTAGAGTTTGTAAATTTGCGATAATTATTTAATGTTAAAAATGGATTTTGGCATTTTAAATGTTGAAAACAATATTTTGTTCAGTGCATATCTCAAGAATTTCCAATCTCTCAATTGGGCCTTTTCAAGTATTAGCCAACTTTCATTGTGCACTGTATGTTGCAGGAGATAATTGATAAAAGGAAAGATTCCCGAGCATGTGACAGCTGTGGTTTGATATTTCTAAGCAGAATGGTGAAGAAAATTAAGGACACAACAGTCGAAGCTCAATTTTTGTGTGAACATTGTGTTAAGGTGAATCAAAAGCTTATTTTGCTCTGTATCCAGCTATATCAATTTCTTATTTTATTCTGGAATCTTTCTTACTTTAAAATTGGTAATTTTCTCAGCTCAGAAAATCCAAACAATTCTGTGGTATTTGCAAGCAGATATGGCATCATACTGATGGTGGCAGTTGGGTAAGATAGTCTTATTTTTTTTCCTGATCTTTATAATGACTACTAAATGCATTTATTCTCTTTTTTGCTTTTGCGAAAAATATTTTGGTTAGGTATGTTGCGATGGATGTGATGTTTGGGTTCATGCTGAGTGTGCCAACATTTCTACCAAACATTTGAAGGTTTGCTTACAGATCTAATACATGAAGATGGATTTCATGCTGTTACTCTCTTGTTGGCTTGAAAACAATTATTATATGTAGCATTTGACATATAATATGGCTTGTAGGATCTGAAAAGTATGGATTACTTCTGTCCTGAATGCAGAATCAACCCGTCACCTGAAGTGGTGGCTTTGGATAAACAGTATTTTTGTTCTAGGTGCCTGTCTTTCTGTACTTGTGTTTTACATTTTATGTAGTTTTCAGGAACCTAATGATTTGTATATATACTGATGTCTTTACCAACCAGGCCTGTTGAAGAAAGGATTGAGAACAAAAAACCGCCAGACGAGATAGCAGTTGTCTGCAATGGTGTGGAAGGGAATTATTATCCAAGTCTTCATTTGTAAGTTCTTACTTGTACGAAAGGGATTTTATTTTAGTTTTTTCTATTTCGATTTTCTGAGAGCTAAGCCTGTGCCATATATATAATAAACGTTTGTTGACTTCTCTGTGAAGTGTGAACTATTAAAAGTAGAATTTCAACTTTGATTATTGTGATAATATTTTTCACTAGCTATGAACATTGAGAAAACGCTCGAAATTATGAGAAAAGAACGAGAAAGACCCCTTTCTTTCTATTACTCAATAATTGGTCATGAGAGCCACTTTGAGAAAAGCACTGCCTCTTTCAATGACTTAATAATTGTTCATTAAATTTAATCTAAAGCTCCCACATTCTATTGACTGCCTCCAGAAATTTCATACTCCTTTTATGGAAAGATTTACCGGTTTTTACTATATATGATTATTGTGAATTAGAAAAGACTCATGTTATCCCAGTCATACTTTAGACTTTATAGTACGATAATCTTAGCACCTGGATCACTCATTCGACTTAAAAAATTTATTTACCCTGGAAATTGTTAAAGCAATATTTGTGTTGCGCAATGCTTTATATCACCTCGATTATTAATTTAAATTCACTCCTTTACTGAAGTGACATCTTTAAACCTTATTATATTCATGTCATTAACATAAAAGTCATATTGATTTATGTAGATACGCTCTGTAGTATGAATGCTGGCAAACTAACGATATTGGTTGAATATCCTTTGCCTGTTGCATTTTTCGAATAGCAGATTCCTTTCTCAACAATTTCATAGTTTTGCCTGATTAGTTTGATCTTATGTGCCTAAATGAGTCTATATGAAAATCATAGTAAAAAGCAAAATGTGTTAGATGACAGAAAACTGTGGAGTTTCTCTGTTGAGACGAATGATCTAATGTTGCTACCTTGATTAATATGATTGGGACTCTTTCTCTGAAAGGGGTAATTTATTTATATGTATCCGTTCCTCTTCTCAGGGTTCAGTGTATTTGTGGTTCGTGCGATGCGAAGAAATATGGGCTCAATGAGTGGGAAAGGCATACAGGATGTAGAGCGAAGAAATGGAAGCATAGTGTTAAATTGAAGGGCCATAAATTAACGCTTGAGAAATGGGTTAGTTCCTGAACAACATGTTTATCTTATGATTGTTTCTGATTTCATAAAGCTTTATCTCAATGAACGTCAGTGATCAGAATGCTCAAAATAAGAGAAAATAAGCAAGAACATGAAAACTTACATATCTCTTTGGTTGTCTATTTTAACCCCATCTTGTATATCCAACCCCAAATTTATGAATATCTGCAGAATTTGTGTTCTTGATTTTATCTAATAACAGCAGTTTGCTACAGTTGTCAGAGTACAATTTACATGGCGTCAGTTCTGTGGTGTTAGACAAGCAGCAGCTATTTGCTTTTCTGAAAGGTTGTAGTTTGGTGTGCTTTGGTACATCACTTTTTTTTTTCAGCATGATGCATTTGGTAAGTGTGTGACATAATTCTCACTAGTCTCACTTTGCAGAAAACTACCAACCTGTTCATGCAAAGTGGACCACAGAAAAATGTGCTATTTGTAGATGGGTTGAAGACTGGGACTACAACAAGATAATTATATGCAACAGGTATAGATATCTGCTGTTGCTGTTGTGTGACTCATAAATACCTAACAAAAGCTTTACTTTGTTAATCTAAGCAATTCTTGTGTTTAGATGCCAAATAGCAGTACATCAAGAATGTTATGGAGTAAGGAACATTCAGGATTTTGCCTTATGGGTTTGCCGTGCATGTGAAACCCCAGAAGTTGAGAGGGAATGTTGCCTCTGTCCTGTAAAAGGTATGTCATCATTTTATAGTTTGGTTTCTCTTTAGTTAAAACTATGTGGTTTTAATGTTTCTGAATTCTTCTAAAAAACTGCATGTTCAGGGGGTGCACTAAAGCCAACCAATATTGATTCTTTATGGGTTCACGTTACCTGTGCGTGGTTTCGGCCAGAAGTTGCCTTCTTAGATCCGGAGAAAATGGAGCCTGCTGTTGGGCTTCTTAAAATTCCACCAAACTCGTTCTAAAGTAGAAATACAGGAATTTGCAATTCTGAAAGGTAAATATGTTATTTTGTAATCAGGCTAAACCTCCAGGGTATTTATGTAATTATCTAGAGGGACATGAAGAGTTGACTCACATAGCCAATCTTTGCCCTCCAACCGATAGCGTACCTCCCTTAGGTCAGCAATGCTACGCCTCACTTGCTCACCACGATATTCAACAACCTGGAGACGAGCCAAAAATTCAAGATTGCTTAAGTCATAACATTAATTGGTTAGGTTTTCTAAAGCAAAATGAGAGCATTTCCATTATTACCATTTCTCCTTCTTGGATGCTTCGCCTAGCAAAGAGGCCCCACCCATGTATTCTTGATTTTACCAAAGCAAAACCTTAAGTTTCTCTGTTTTCTGAAGCATCAACCAAGTAAATTTGTCAAAATATATCTTATATATTTCTATATAAGTTACTTTTTGTGGCTCAATGGAATAGGGAAGAAAAATGCTGGAAAGGTATTTGACCTTTAAACGTTCCAACTGTTCTCTGAATGTTGAAAAAAGCTTTGACCTCTTCAATATCCTTAAAAAACAAGAATATGACCAATCAAATAAGTTGAGTAACTCTTGAGAATAAATTAATTAATTACACACAAAAAAAAAAGGAAATTAATTACTTTATGATGAGAACTTAAGGAATTGATGACATCTAGTGAGTGATGATGAGGCTTTAGTTTTTTTCTATTTCGATTTTCTGAGAGCTAAGCCTGTGCCATATATATAATAAACGTTTGTTGACTTCTCTGTGAAGTGTGAACTATTAAAAGTAGAATTTCAACTTTGATTATTGTGATAATATTTTTCACTAGCTATGAACATTGAGAAAACGCTCGAAATTATGAGAAAAGAACGAGAAAGACCCCTTTCTTTCTATTACTCAATAATTGGTCATGAGAGCCACTTTGAGAAAAGCACTGCCTCTTTCAATGACTTAATAATTGTTCATTAAATTTAATCTAAAGCTTCCACATTCTATTGACTGCCTCCAGAAATTTCATACTCCTTTTATGGAAAGATTTACCGGTTTTTACTATATATGATTATTGTGAATTAGAAAAGACTCATGTTATCCCAGTCATACTTTAGACTTTATAGTACGATAATCTTAGCACCTGGATCACTCATTCGACTTAAAAAATTTATTTACCCTGGAAATTGTTAAAGCAATATTTGTGTTGCGCAATGCTTTATATCACCTCGATTATTAATTTAAATTCACTCCCTTTACTGAAGTGACATCTTTAAACCTTATTATATTCATGTCATTAACATAAAAGTCATATTGATTTATGTAGATACGCTCTGTAGTATGAATGCTGGCAAACTAACGATATTGGTTGAATATCCTTTGCCTGTTGCATTTTTCGAATAGCAGATTCCTTTCTCAACAATTTCATAGTTTTGCCTGATTAGTTTGATCTTATGTGCCTAAATGAGTCTATATGAAAATCATAGTAAAAAGCAAAATGTGTTAGATGACAGAAAAACTGTGGAGTTTCTCTGTTGAGACGAATGATCCTAATGTTGCCTACCTTGATTAATATGATTGGGACTCTTTCTCTGAAAGGGGTAATTTATTTATATGTATCCGTTCCTCTTCTCAGGGTTCAGTGTATTTGTGGTTCGTGCGATGCGAAGAAATATGGGCTCAATGAGTGGGAAAGGCATACAGGATGTAGAGCGAAGAAATGGAAGCATAGTGTTAAATTGAAGGGCCATAAATTAACGCTTGAGAAATGGGTTAGTTCCTGAACAACATGTTTATCTTATGATTGTTTCTGATTTCATAAAAGCTTTATCTCAATGAACGTCAGTGATCAGAATGCTCAAAATAAGAGAAAATAAGCAAGAACATGAAAACTTACATATCTCTTTGGTTGTCTATTTTAACCCCATCTTGTATATCCAACCCCAAATTTATGAATATCTGCAGAATTTGTGTTCTTGATTTTATCTAATAACAGCAGTTTGCTACAGTTGTCAGAGTACAATTTACATGGCGTCAGTTCTGTGGTGTTAGACAAGCAGCAGCTATTTGCTTTTCTGAAAGGTTGTAGTTTGGTGTGCTTTGGTACATCACTTTTTTTTTTCAGCATGATGCATTTGGTAAGTGTGTGACATAATTCTCACTAGTCTCACTTTGCAGAAAACTACCAACCTGTTCATGCAAAGTGGACCACAGAAAAATGTGCTATTTGTAGATGGGTTGAAGACTGGGACTACAACAAGATAATTATATGCAACAGGTATAGATATCTGCTGTTGCTGTTGTGTGACTCATAAATACCTAACAAAAGCTTTACTTTGTTAATCTAAGCAATTCTTGTGTTTAGATGCCAAATAGCAGTACATCAAGAATGTTATGGAGTAAGGAACATTCAGGATTTTGCCTTATGGGTTTGCCGTGCATGTGAAACCCCAGAAGTTGAGAGGGAATGTTGCCTCTGTCCTGTAAAAGGTATGTCATCATTTTATAGTTTGGTTTCTCTTTAGTTAAAACTATGTGGTTTTAATGTTTCTGAATTCTTCTAAAAAACTGCATGTTCAGGGGGTGCACTAAAGCCAACCAATATTGATTCTTTATGGGTTCACGTTACCTGTGCGTGGTTTCGGCCAGAAGTTGCCTTCTTAGATCCGGAGAAAATGGAGCCTGCTGTTGGGCTTCTTAAAATTCCACCAAACTCGTTCACTAAGGTAGAATTGTCTAGAGAATTGACGAATAGATAATAACTGGTGATTCAAACAGATCCTTCAGAAAATATTTGTGGAACTGACTAAATGACCAGTGTGATGGAGTGTTATTCATGATTGTTTAATTTGTAAAATAAAAAAAAATGTCTTAAAAGTTGAGCTTCATTGAGTTTTCTGGTTTTGCTACAAATTTGTTGTATCTGTATTAAATAAAGAGTTTTGTTTTTTTCTTTTTCCTGTCAATGACCTTTTTATTATTATTATTATATATTATTATTATTATTATTATTATTATTATTATTAATCCTTTAGGGTGGTATTTCATGTACTTAGGTTTTTAATGTAATATGCAAGGCATGCGTTATTTGCACGCAGATTCACGGTTCTTGCGTGCAGTGTTGCAAGTGTGCTACCTATTTTCATGGAACGTGTGCTTCTCGTGCTGGATATTGCATGGAAGTAAGTAAAATCCTTTGTTTGTTCACATACATTGACATTATCATGACCGTCTTTAAGTTCTAGTAGGTTCATTATTGAAGTGTTTCTTTAGAGAGTTGCTTTGTGGATTTGGTTATGATTCTACCTTGATGTCCATTTCCTTACTTATATGGAATTGGCCTAAAGCAAAAAATTTCTGGTTCATAACATTTTGGACGCTTGAACAGGGAACCTTAATCATTTTGATATTGGGCTTATAAAGAACAAGTGACATTGAAAACCTTAAAGCATGATTTCTAGTAATAACTTGTGAGTCCATATAATATAAACTTGGGTCAAAGTCGAAGTGTATGGTTCCATTTGGTGGAAATGTAAGATAAGTTTATAGATACTTTTTTGTGTATGAATGTCAAATATTGGCCGGTTTCCGCAGAATTAGCTTCATTAGCTTTCTTATGAGAGTCTTCTTATAATTAGCTGTACACTGTCAGACCTAGATGGTTGCCCTTTACGATTCTCTTTTGACTGCTTTTCTAATTAATTTTGTTCCTTGAATTCAGTTGCATTGCTCTGACAAGAATGGGTCGCTGGTAACTAAATGGATATCATATTGTGCGGTTTCACAGGTATGATTATGTGCCATATTGCTGTTGTTCCAACCTATAAGAGCGTACTTATTTGATTATTATTTGAAGGCAAACTCAATGCATGTTAGGGATTTTATTTTTGTTAAATTAAAACTTTTTGGAAAAGAGTTTCAGGGTTTTCAGTTTAGGGACTTAAACTGTAATTAGTAGCTGAGTTTCTAAAGAAAGAGACCTCAAAAAGTACATTAATCTCTCTCTATATATATTGCTTTGCTATTAGATATAAGCTTATCAGCTCTTTATGTGCCCGTTGCCCCAGGAAACCTAGCGTAGAGAACGTGCTAGTGATTCTGACGCCGGATGGAGTTTTCTCCAACAGAAGTTTGCTCCAAGGCCAATATCAAGAACAATGCTCAAGAGGTTCGAGGCTTATCTCAACAAGGACTGTCAAATGCTCGGATTCGTCTCCTGCTGATACAAAAGAATTCGACGCAATGTCTTCAGCAAGGTGCCGCATTTACCAAAAGACCAAACGTAAAAGGTTGTGTGGGACCATTACCATAATATTTTTATCTTCTTTCAAAATTGTGTGTTTTATTAATGCTTTTGCTTGTTACCAATTCTTATTTTCTTGTCTGTTTTTTTTATTAGAGGACTGGATATGAATCGGTTTCCCACCGCTTGATTGGGCCTCATCATCACTCACTAGATGTCATCAATTCCTTAAGTTCTCATCATAAAGTAATTAATTTCCTTTTTTTTTTGTGTGTAATTAATTAATTTATTCTCAAGAGTTACTCAACTTATTTGATTGGTCATATTCTTGTTTTTTAAGGATATTGAAGAGGTCAAAGCTTTTTTCAACATTCAGAGAACAGTTGGAACGTTTAAAGGGTCAAATACCTTTCCAGCATTTTTCTTCCCTATTCCATTGAGCCACAAAAAGTAACTTATATAGAAATATATAAGATATATTTTGACAAATTTACTTGGTTTGATGCTTCAGAAAACAGAGAAACTTAAGGTTTTGCTTTGGTAAAATCAAGAATACATGGGTGGGGCCTCTTTGCTAGGCGAAGCATCCAAGAAGGAGAAATGGTAATAATGGAAATGCTCTCATTTTGCTTTAGAAAACCTAACCAATTAATGTTATGACTTAAGCAATCTTGAATTTTTGGCTCGTCTCCAGGTTGTTGAATATCGTGGTGAGCAAGTGAGGCGTAGCATTGCTGACCTAAGGGAGGTACGCTATCGGTTGGAGGGCAAAGATTGGCTATGTGAGTCAACTCTTCATGTCCCTCTAGATAATTACATAAATACCCTGGAGGTTTAGCCTGATTACAAAATAACATATTTACCTTTCAGAATTGCAAATTCCTGTATTTCTACTTTACAAATTGCATCCTTAATATGGGGACATTTTTCAAGAAAATGCGAAAAAACCTTTGGGGGTGTCACTTTGATAGATAATCGATTTGTTTTGTAATTAGTTCAAACTTCAAGGGTAGTTTTTTAATTAACCCTAAATATTAAAAATAATTTTTGTATATTGATTCTAATTTTTGTCTTCCTGGGTTTGATTCATGTAAAGTACAATTTGGAGACTTTGGATTCTTTCTTTTATGCAAGTTTGTTGCGAGCTTATCACGTTTCTTAGCCTTATATTAACTTCATTTATCTAATCAAGTATTCAACTATCTCTTTTGAGTATGTTCTCATTATCTGATGCAATGCACTATGCAGCTTTTCAAGATAAGCGAGGAAGTGGTGATCGATGCCACAAATAAGGGGAATATTGCTCGTTTGATTAATCACTCGGTATGCTCTTCTTTTTTACCCTGCATTACAACTCTTTTTAATACTAAGTTTTTATTTATCTCGGGTCCCCAGTGTGTTT
>BMAC01000375.1:489089-520219 GCA_014905375.1 Phtheirospermum japonicum
TTTTTTTTAATTTTTAAATATAAGATTTTGCAGCTGTAATTGCCTTATAATTTTCTTTCTTTCTTTTTTTTTTTTTTTGTTTTAAAAGAAATTGTAATTGCGAATATAATCCTCATTTTTTTTTTCATGAACTACAGTTCATTTGCAAAGAAATGTAGACTCACTTTTTTTTGGTGTTTATATGTATAAAATAATGCATGTTTACAATTCAATTAGAACTGAAAAAAATATTTTTTTACACGTCAAGGTAAATCTACAAGTCCCTTAACATTGAGCAAACAAGGATAAACGATATTCATTATTCACCACTATTAGTATTTTCTTGTTCCTCGGGGTTTACAAGAATAGCATTTAGTGCCACTAGCATTAAACCTATAAACATTGTTATTTGATTTCCCTTGACTAAAAAAAATAAAAAAAATTTGATAAATAAATGATTATTTATATCTCAAATAATATATTTCACTTTTTTTCTAAAAAGAGTTTTTCATTATTTTTCTTTTGTAGACGTGTCTCCGAACATTATTTGATCATTTCATTCAAAAAGAGGATTTCCTTTCTAGAATACTTTTTTCTTGAATATCATTCAAAAAAATTTCGAATTGAGTCTCATTTATTTCTTCCATCTCTCTTATCTCTCAAGTACCGTTAATTTTTACCAGACAAAGAATTTATTTTATTTTATTTTTTCTCTCTCTCTCATCTTTCCACCATTATTAATTCCCACCAAACAAAAATTTTTGTGGGTCCCATTTGAAATTTTATTTACCAAATAATTTTATATCCAATCACTTACTCAAAAAACACAAATTATATCCAATCATTATCTTACCAAAAAATTTTATCTCCCTAAAATTTTTATTTTCACAACTTTCTAGTGAAACGAAACGAAAATGATATCCAATCGCACCCTTTTTCATCCTCTCTATTAGTGGCCAATATTRCGAGACTAGGGTTGTCAAACGCTTRGCCCGGCCAWGMCCACGAGTTGCAGGGCCAAATTGGYTCATCGAGTTAGGCCATACTCGRGGCCACTTTTGGGGCCTARGAATCTTAGGCACGTACCCTCATTAAATAGGAGCTGGGTCGAGCTAGGTTTTGACAGCTATACATGAGATCTACGTATTTTATGTATGCCCATTGGATTCTAAAGTTTYAKATATTGATTATRCTGATCCAACTGGATGCTCAAGTCTTTATTCACATGTATTCTATATTTTGTTCTTGGTAAAGAATTTGAAGTCGAAAAAAAATTACACGATTGAAAAGAAAGAAATAAGGCATGGAAAATTATTAGAGTAGGGTATCCGACGTTCCAATTAGATTGAATTTCATTCTACTTGTATAATGATTTTATTGGAATTATATTAATATAGACATTTCTTTATCTTATGTTTAAACTTTTATAATTGCACGTATGATAATGTCCTTAGACCAATTTAAAATATGGGACATGGTTGCGCATACGATGACAATCATGGAACATGTCTTTAAGGTTTTGGTCTTAAACATGTTCTAAGTCAATAGGCTTTTCGAGTGGACATTGAATGACACGATAAGATTTGCGCATATGATGCATGCTTGTAATAAAAGGATGTTGCATTCCATTAAAATCAACGTTGTGACGCGAGTGTATATATGTGGGTGCTTGTTGGAGAATAAGTTCATTGAACATGACCCGATGTCTTGACTGAAAAATTTGTCTGTCGAATAAGAATTTTCATATTGCAATAGTACATGATACTGAAAGATCTATTGGTTTCGCTTCGAAGTAGACTTCCAATAGCTTTTTTGGTTGACAGCGCCACCCGGCCTTACTTCCAGGGTTCTCTATTTTGGTGATTCAAGAAATGTAGTAAGAGAAGTAAAAGAATCTTATGCCCAAAAGTCACTGTCCCTTATCTTCCTTATTCTTTCTTGGTTGGACCAAGGCAACTAAGTAAAATACAAGTCTTCCCTCATTTCTACCAATTCTCCTTTTGTTACTTTGTGTGTTACTCTATTATTTGCTGGTGCAGTCGCCAAATCTGCACAATTTCCCCTTCATGTTTGGTTACCTGATGCTATGGAGTGTAGTATTGATTGAATTTCTATGCTTAGTCTGATAGGAAATAAGATATTCAAATCCAAATAAAGAATTGTGGATTGAATGAATATTCATCTATTGTATTTTTATGCAAATAGGGCAATTTGGGATCCAATTCGATATTTTCCTTGGGAGGTATCGGGAAGGAATTGGCCTATTGCTCTTTCCTTGTGCATATTTTGTTTAGCTCGGACACTACAGTGGAAGTGTGTTGAATCAAGAGCAGATAGTAAACGTTTTTATTATGGGCGCTTTATTCTGTCTCCACTTATGAAAGACCAAGCCGACACAATAGGCATTGCGATGCGAAGAGCTTTGCTTGTTGAAATAGAAGGAACATGTATCACACGTGTCAAATTTGAGAACGTCCCCCATGAATATGCTACTATAACGGGTATTCAAGAATCGGTTCTTGCTTCGATTAACGCATAAAAGCTGGATTCCTTGGATTGATTCCGAGATTGATGAGGAGCTCAGACAAATGATTGGGAAAACAATCGAATCGAGGCATCAACTCTTTTCGGATAGATTCTCCCTCAGATCGGCGGCTCTTGATTCAACACACTTCCAATGTAGTGTCCGAGTAGATACTGTTACTTTCTCTCGAACCATAGTAATATTATTTTATTTGATTGGATTATTTATTTCTCTTGTTTCTTCTGAATGCAATGAAGCAAGCCAAGATCAATGGAGGGGCATCCAGTCACCACATTCCAATTCMCAATCATGGATGAGCCTCCTCTACAGATGCAAAGAACTCTTGCGCCTTATTTCATGAATGGTCAATCCGAGAGTTAATCATTTGACTTGAGGTACGATGGTAGTCTTGTGCACATCATGCAATGCTTAGATTTATCTTTGGTTGCTTGACAATCGTAAAAGAGATATTTTGGGTATTGTATCGATATGCATGGAGGTTTGTTTGTAGCCAACATAAAATTCGACACTTGTCTATGGCCAAGGGAGTATCTTGTGGATTTTCATAGTTTGTAATTCAAAAACCTTGGTCAGGGCACGATGGATATTGATTCATAAATGAATTACTTAAACTTGAAATGAAATCACAGTTATTAACCAATTGAGTTTCAACTTATAAATCCATGCTCAAGATTTAATTGTGAAACTAGTTGTCGAAAGGATTGTACACGAATGAACTTGCAATTGAAATAGGTTTACTCGCTAATTTACCTAACACTGGGTAATCATACTATTTGCTAGATGTTGCCATGATTTGTAGGTTCTTGAATTTAAAGAGTTAATCTCAGGAAAATAATTAATTAGATTAATTAATATAATAAATTATTATTTACAAACTTACAAAAGTTGTAAGCCTACTGCTAGTGTTAGTCGTGAACCTAAAAAGGTCACACATAATTTTGGTTGTTGACATTTCAAGATTAATAACTCCAATGTTTGAAATAATTAATTAATTTGAATTAATTAAATGAGACTTTAGTTTAATTCAATTATTGGGTTAAATATTTAATTATATAATTTGATTATGTAATTAAATCTAATTTGATTAGAAATCTCAATTAAAGGAATATATTAAAATTAATCAATTGGATTGATTAATTTAAACTCATGGAATTAATTAATTGATTGAATTAATTAAATAATTGGATTCTAAATTCTGAGTCCATGCAATTTTTTAGTAGGCCTAATTGTATAAATCCACTAGAATAATTGAAAACATTAATATAAAATTAATTTATATATATATATATATATATAGAAATAATTTAGAATAAGTCATGCTCTTTGTTTTGAAATAATTGGATGACTTGTAGAATAATCATTTTTCTAATTATATAATTAATTGGTTAATTAAGATTAAATCTGTTTTTTTAACCTAATTAATATAAATTTACAAAAGAAAAGAGGGGCAGCTGTAAGAATCATCTTTCTTTCAAAGGGCAAAAATACAAAAGGGTTTTGGTGTGTGCTTTTAAAAGGAGAGGCGGTAGGTCCACGAAAAAGAAAAAGAAACCAAATCACTTTTCTTTTATATTTTATTTTAACCTTCAATAATTAATTTTCAATAATAATTAATTTTCAATTAATTGTTGAATTAATTGTTAGAGAATTGATTTCCTCTGAATCATCGCTTGAAAAAATTGAAATCGAGGTAATAATTTAATTTTAATAAAATTAAAATATTTGTATTCGATACATAATAATAAAAAATGACGATAGTTAAAATCGCTAACAAAATTTACGGGATTTAGTATATTTGATATGTATATTTGTTTTAGTTAACTAAAAAATTTTAAATTACGTTGTATAGGCGTGATTTAAAATCCACGAGGATCTAAGGACTCGACACAGGTGATATAGGTGTAGTAATTAATTTGATATTAAAAATAAAAGGAAAAACACAGACATATTACCCATGTGAGCATGTACCGCAGACAGCTCAGCGGATATGAAATTGACAAATCATACATGAAATGATATCCTCTTCTACTCAAATATCTCCAACCAATAATTGAATTATACTATACTATACCATATACCATCAGAGAGAGAGACAGAGAGAGCAGAGGCAGCAGTGATCATGGCGGATGCTATCGTTTCGGCTGTGGCGGAGCAGATCGTAGCAATCTTAGCTGAGCAGATTTCGAAGGAAGTGAAATTGGTGAGGGGCGTGGAGCAGAAGGTTCAGAATCTCTCCGAAGAGCTGCTAACAGTAAGAAACGTGTTGGAAGACGCGGAGAAGAAGAGGTTTAAGGAGAAAAGCGTGAGAGATTGGCTGGTGAGACTGGAAGACGCGTCCTACGAAATGGAGGACGTGTTGGATGAATGGTACACCGCTCTACGAAAAGGAGGACGTGTTGATGTTGATGCTGTTGCTCCTAAGAATCATAAGGTGTGTTCTTTCCTTTCCTGTCTATGTTTCCAGAAAGTTGCTGTTCGTCGTGATATTGCTATGAAAATCGAAAGTGTGAAAGCGAAGCTTGACCTAATTCTGGAGGAGAAAAAACAAATATGGTTTGGAGACGTCTTCTCCTCCGCCCACTGACGATCCGTCATCATGGCGAGTCCAATCTACTTCTTCTGTTGATATGGCAGAAGTCCATGGCCGAGACATTGATAGGGATGTTGTTGCCACCAAAATACTCATGGCCGAAACTTCTTTTGTTGTATCCATAGTTGGGGTAGGGGAGTTGGGAAGACGACTCTTGCTCAGCTTGTTTTTTAACGATGCCCAAGTTAAAGATTATTTCGAGTTAAAAATATGGGTATGTGTTTCAGATCCCTTTGACGAGGTTGGGATTGCCAAAAAGATTGTCGAGGGGGTGACGAGAAAATCCCCAGACTCCAGCCAATTGCAAGTCTTAACACAGTGTATAATTGAGTGTATTTCAGGGAAGAAGTTTCTTCTTGTCCTGGACGATGTCTGGACAGAGGACCGCGCCAAGTGGGAACCCCTTAAAAACGCCCTCAAGTCATGTGGTGGGATGGGTAGTAAGGTTTTGGTGACAACAAGAAATGAAAAGGTTGCGAAAACGCTGGATACCCTTGAAAATGGGATCCACCGTCTAGGTGTGCTCTCGGATGAAGCTTGTTGGTTATTGTTACAACAAATAGCCCTCTGTGGAAGAAGCAAAGAGGACTGTGCACAGTACAAAGACATTGGTATGGAGATTGTTGGCAAGTGCAAGGGCTTGCCACTTGCTGCCAAGACTTTGGGTAGTCTGCTGCGTTGTAAGAACGGCTTGGAAGAGTGGGAGAATGTGTTGCGCAGTGAGACGTGGGAATTGAAGGAAGTAATTGAAGTAGAACTTTTCCCTCATTTGCTTCTGAGCTACAATGAATTGTCGCCATCACTTAAGCGTTGCTTCTCATATTGTGCTATCTTTCCCAAAGATACGAATATTAAGGTGGAGGAAGTAATAAGACAATGGATGGCACTAGGTTACTTGGGTTCCGATATTGGGAGTGGTGGTGGTGACATGGAACTTAGAGGGCGACAATACTTTGACAATTTGGCAATGCGTTCACTATTTCAAGACTTTGAGAAAGACGAGAATGATGGTGACCAGATAATGTCTTTTAAGCTGCACGATATAGTACATGATTTTGCTCATTACCTTAGAAAAAATGGCGTGGAAGCGGGAACTAAGACGAAGACGAGCTGTCAAGCTTGTAGCCCTCAATTAGTTTCCCAAGTCAAAGAATATCGTAGCTTAAAATGGAAGATAGATTTACCTATTTGTGTTTGCCTCGGTGGTGGTCTAAGGGTGTTAAACCTGGAATATTGTGGCATTCCACCGGGAATAGAAAAGTATATTCACTTGCGGTTGTTGAAATTGAGTTACTTGAGTTCCAATGGTTCCTCCATTATCAGGAGTTGCGACCGCCTGGCGGCACTACCGCATCGGCGCCTGCGTAAAGCAGCGGCATTGAAGGAGTTGAATATTTATGATTCGATCCAACTAGAGCAGCATTACGGGGACAAGGAGGGTTCGCCGTGGAAGTCCATATCCAACATTAATCCACGCATTCAGCTACGTATGTAAATCTTTTATATTATCTTATTAAGTGCTGTTAGCAAAATCATTTTGTTTTGCAGATTTTATTTGTTGCCGATTAATAATGTTCTATTTCTTATTTAATTTTATATATATATTTATATATAATTAAGTCTTCATTTAGCAGATACATAATAATCATTTTATTTTGCAGATTTTATTTGTTGCTGTTAATAATGTTCTATTTCTTATTTAATTTTTTTTTATATATATAATTAAGTGTTCATTTAGCAGATACATAATATTAATCTTGTGATGGCTTTGAGTAGCATGGGAAATATGATATCTTCTTTTTTTTCTTTTTTTCTCGCCTGGATTTCTCTCAAGTTATCAAATTACACATTATCATCTTCTAGGCTTACAAAGCAAGTAATTAGTTGTTCAACATTCATTTACGTTTTTGTCGATAATAATGTTTTGTTTGGATTACAATAAGAATAAAATCCAAGCAGATTTGATATGAATTTTATTCTTTAGTAGTATCTGTTTTAATATCTTTTGTAATTCCAACATCTTGACCAAGAAAATGAAACATCAATGTTGAATGCGTCCTTCTGTCCTCTACTTTGGCTCATTCTAGTTTCAGATATTTTGCATTCACTGAATTATGTATTGACCTATACGTAAATTACATAATTAAACTTGAATTAAGCTTTCCTTTACTCTTTATAAATCACTCAAATGGATGACTTATTGTGATTATGTATCACAAATAGCATAACAATACACTCGTCTATAAATGCTTCAAGACTATTTTTTTAAATGTAATAAATATTTGTACAMTTTATTCTGGATTTCACATCTGCTTCTAATAAATTGTTACTAATCATTAGTAACACATGATTCAACTATTACTAACACAGTCTCAACTTCTGTATAGCTGCTGATATACAACTCTAACCCCCTTTTTTGATGGGAGATTTTTTTTTTTTTGAATATATGATTTTGCAGCTGTAATTGCCTTATAATTTTCATTTTTTGGGGGGTTTAAAAAAAATGTAATTGCGAATATAATCCTCATTTTTTTTATGAACTACATTTCATTTGCAAAGAAATGCAGAATTACTTTTTTTGGAGTAGAAGAATAGAAAAAAAATATTGTTATCACATCAAGGTAAATCTACAAGTCCTTTAACATCTAGCAAGCTCGGATAATCCTAACAATGGTCATCACTATTAGTATTTTCTTGTTCCTCGGGGGAGTTTACAAGAAAAGCATTTAGTGCCACAAGCATTAAACCTATAACTTTGAGACGTTCAGTTACTTGAGAGACATTGGATTGAATTTGAAAACATTGTTATTTGCTTTCCTGAACTTCTCCATTACTCGTGGGAAGATTCTTTGTTCAATTTCTTCATGTCACACGTGACTCTATTGCTAAGCACCCTTTCAAATTAGAAAACCAAACACCCACAGATGATTGCACTTATATCAACCTTGCAATGTATCCATCCTCAACTTTCCATATGGAGAAGGTTTCTATGTGCAAAATATCGACTACGTTGAGAAAGTTTAGTCATCCTCTCCATTAAAGGCCAATATTACTAGATATTGATCATGCAGATCCATTTGGATGCTTAAGCAACTCTACGACTCGTTAGTTATCAAGGGGTTTTATGGAAATTTATGGTTGTGAAAGTATTGGCAGTTGGCAAATCTCAATTTCAAGGCCACTGCATGGATTTTATGATAAATTTTTTACTTGTTCTTGACATGGGATGTCGATGTTGATAATCAAGAATTGGGCAAGGGATTTTATCGACATTTTGGGAGAGCGTTCAAAATTTTCTGTCTTTAGAAGAATGTAGATGAGAAAAAGTAGTCGAGAATCAAAATTTGGTTCCGGTGTGTTTGATGAATTAGTTGTAAACTGTAACCATGCCTGAATGAACACCAAATTACATTCAGTCCACAAAGCCATAGGACAAAAAAAATCAACCACAAACATTTCTATGTAAACTGCAATAGTAGTAATAATATTAACCGGTCCAATTTGTTTTAGGTTACAACATAACTCTTGACAAAGATCCAGTACAGAAATAAACACAAGAACTCCAAAGAGTTTTAGTAGGCTTAACAAGAAATAACATTTTACATTTTCACTCTATTTCACTCACGATTTTAAACAGCTCAAAATCATGAACTCTGAGTTTACACTGATCAGGCGTCGTAGACATTTCACTTCTTGGCAAGCAGCTTCTTTGGAAGCATCTCTAATGGTGTGGTTTTGAGCAGAAACAGCCTGGCAGCACGTTCTTGCAGTGTACCACCACATTTCAGTCCTCTGGCTTGAAGCTCCGTTTTCAATCGCTCCATGCCAAGAACCTATAGTCGAACATTGTGGTTACATATAAATCACTGGCCATAAAAAAGTTACCCCCGATGTGTATAAATGAGTTTTGTAATGAACACTAATTGAAATGATTTAACAAGGATATGTATCGATAAAACAGACTAAACCATCAACAACATACCTCTACCTCAGCTGCTGAATGATATTCATCGAAATTCAGGGGCTTGTCCAAGTCTAAAACTTGTACACTCACAGACACTGCTTCTTCTTCCTGAACCGGTTCCAATACGGTACTATTGCTCGCTTCTACAGCACAAGGGGCTTTCTCCTCCGAACAAGAGACTCCAGGTAGCTGACTATTAATTTCTTCTAATTTTGCAGACTGAGATTCACCAAGATTATTATCTTGTTTCAAAGATTCTACACCAGCAGTGCCTTCTTCCTCGGAAACCTGATCAAGAGTTCCAGCATCAATAATTTTCCCACCAGTAACCGAACCTGAACTTTGGTCGGTTTCTTTGCTTGAATCGGAAAGACTCCCTGCATCTATTATTACAGACTTCTGATCTTCTCCTTTGTTTTCTTCATCGCTATCATCTTCACTGTCACTCTCACCCAATTTTCTCTTACCATACCTTAAAAATCAAAAAACAACCACATTATTAAAATGGTAAATACAGCAAAAAGTAATGTTCTATGTTTGAGGTATCTATATAACACTACTCAGCCATATTTTTCATAGAAACAATAAAACAACCATAAATGCCAATTCCATTTAACCAGAGTTAATCTTAACTATCCTAATCATTTCATCAAACACTCTCACAAAACAAACACCCAACTCACATTTTTCACACAAAAGCTTTTCCTTACCAATATATACGTAATTCTGATCCAGATATCAAACGATAAGGCAAAACAGCGCAACATGTTTCCAGAATTATAAAAACTCTTCTGCCTACAAACATTACCCTATTGAGCTATATTTTTCATAGAACAAACACGAAACCATACACATCAGCTCAAATAAACCACAGTTCAATCTTAATTACCCTAATTATTTCATCAAACCCAACTTCATATTTGTCAAAAAAAATCATTCAGCATAATTTTTGAAAGCCTTAACCAAAAAAATAGCAAAATGGTTTTGAAAATCTCATACCATATCTTCAAACGCTTTGAATCGGACTCGCTCCCCTGGACCCCATCCTTCCTCTTCGAGCTCCCCAACCCCATAACAGACTCCCTAACCGACCTCTCGATCTCCTCCATACACCTAGCCGAATCCTCTCTATATTTTGCCACGTACTTCTCAGTACCATCACCGCCGTTGATTTTCCCGCTCTTCACCAACTCCTTTGTCTTCTTCTTAATGTACTCCTCCGCCATCTTCTCCAGCTTCCTCTCCTCCGCCTCCGCCCTCCACTCCTCCAGCTTCTTCTCGGCGTTCACGTGCCTCAGCCTCCGCCCACTCATATCCCGACAGGCGTCGAAATTGTTCGTCTTCTTCTGCCCAGCCTTCGTCGCTGCCCCTCTCAGCAGCGACCCGAACCCTCCTTTCCCGCCCCTGAGCCTGAGCAGCAAATGAACCACCGCCGGGAACCTAATCGAATCCCTAATTTCATTGCAATTGGGATCTAGGGTTTCGGGGGACCTGAGATTCACGCGCGATCGAGCGATGTTTAGGGTTTGGTCGTCATGAAGGACACGCGAATCGTTGGATAGGAGGAGATGGAGGTCGGAGGGTATGGAGGTTAGCGTCTGAATGCGGCGTTTGAGGGCTGAGACGGAGATTGACGGAGTTGAGAAATTCAAAATCTTGTGTTTTCCGTCGAGCAATTTCACGAACACCTGGTGGGTATCTGATTTACACGCCTCCATTGACGCAGCTTTGAATCAATTCACACGATCCAGTAAACGTTGTGCGATTTGTTATTTGGCTCTTGAAATCGAATCAAAAGAAGGAAGAAGAAGACTGATATGAAGATTCTTTTGCGGGTGGTTTAATTGGAGTTAAATACAGTCTATATTTGGCTTAATTGCATTTCTAGTCCTTGACTCTAGAAATTATTGTTTTAATGGCCCAACTTTTGATAGGGCATTATCAATCCTTTGTCGCTCTTAAAAAAAATAGTAAATTTGATCCTGTAACTTTTAAGAGTTGCTAATTTTACTCCTGTATTTTTTGGATGTTCATATTTTCTACTAAATATATTTTAGTTCTTGAACGACCGATTTTATTTGCAATTAGCAAGGATTAATAAATCGTGAGATCAAAGTTGCATGCAAAAACTCAACCTTATGATATCAAAAACTTGCACAAAATCGACCAACATTTTCAATGTAAAATTGTCAATTGCAGGTGTCGTAAAAGATATAGACACCATTAAAAAAACTTTGTTAATATATCAATGTTAATTTATTTTATATATGTGTGTGATTTATTATTTGATTTTTAGGAATAATGAAAAGAGATAAATAAAATGATTATTAGCCATTGTTAAAAATAATATTTAAAGTCTGACATTACTCTTAACAATATTAAATATTGATTTGCCTATATAACCATTTTTTTTTGCTATTTGTCAATTTTTATTTTTATTTTACAACATTGTTGATACTCTGAATTTTTTAATTATGATATTTTAGAATCATTACGTCCAGGGCTTTAGGCTAAGAGCGTGTGCAATAAACTAACATTTGGCAAGGTAAAAAGTCCCATCACCGTAACAATTGTTTTAATGGACGGTGAAAAGTTGCGGCAACTTGTGAGGCTCATAGTCATATGGTGGGCCCTGCGGACAAGTCTTGGTCTCAACAATCTGTTTTATGTTTCTTATTCTTTTTAAGGTTCGGATTGAACTGAAAGATCCGATAATCCTAATAAATCCCAGTTGTAATTTCTTTTTCTTTTTTTTTTTTATGTGTGTATTCAGAACAAAACTAGAAAAAAATTAAAACACAAGGAAAAAATTATAAAAAAATAACAAAAATTATAACTTATAATTTTTTAAATCAAAGAAATAAATACAATAATTAATAAAATTCGAGAAAATAAGAAATCTAAGAAATTCGAAAACATTTAAAAATTCAAGCTTTTTTGAAAAAATGTAAAAAAAAAAAGAGATAATTTATAATATATAATTTTATAATTCAAAAAGTAAAATACAATAATTTATTAAATTCAAAAAATTATATTTAGAAAAATCGGAAAAAACTGTTTTTTTTAATAATTTTTTTTTTGTAATTCTTGTAATTATTTAATTATTTCTAAGGCTTTTATTTATATTTAAAGTTCCCATCATTTTATTTATTATTTTTATTAAGATTTTATGTAGCATGTGTGGGAGAAAGTATAATTCAATTATATGATTAATTTATGTATTAAATTATCAAAAACATAGAAATAGAGGAAACAACTGTTATTGAAAAAATAAAATATAAATTAAGCAAATATAAATATAAACAATTTCATTTTTCTATGAACAAGGGCCGCCATATAATTCCTCTTAGAAATTTGGACATTTTTCGCAATCGGTAACAATGTGATGGTACATGATGAACCTTATGTAGTGCTCGATTTTTATGTATCGATATATGTATATATTGTGATATAATTTATGTTTAGTGGAATGATACATGAATGCTATATTGATGAATATAATTGCTAACAATTAGCATACGCATATCATAACACATATGTGTACCATACTCTTACACGCACATAATATTCATATATTATTGTACAAAAAATTAATATATTATCACACATAACATATATATTCACCATTACAAAAAACATACATATAGCATCATACAATTTTTTAGTACCAAAAATATTCATATATCATCACACATAGTACCATCACATAAAACATACATATACTATCATATTTAATATACATATACCTATCATATATAAGAAAATAGGTGCATCTCGGTACTTTTAATAAATTAATGGTAACAATTGGCAACGGAGCTAGTTATTATGGTAGAGTAGAAATTAATCTTTGCCATCGGGTTAAGGATGTGAAAAGACATCACTATTCAAGGGCAAAAGGGTACTTTTGAAATATGGACTATTCAAACGCTTGAAGTGTTGGATATCTATCTACAGAATTCTTACTCAAATTTGAATTCAAAATGTCCGCGCTTGAATTTTTTTTGAACTTATTTTGGGGACCGGGAAATAAATATCCCAAACCTCGCTTTCCGATTCTTGCAAAACAAGTCGGAATGCCGAAGAAGATTGAGCTTCCTAGTCTGGAGATCAAAAAAACGAAGAAGCGAATGGATTTCCAGCCGGCGATGGCGACTGCGGCGGCGGCGGCGGCGGCGATGCTAGCGGCCATCGTTGTTGCTGGATGCTTCATCTATCGATTTTTCAGAAGAAACTGAAGGTATCGATTTTTTTTTCTTTTTTCCCTTTTTTGTTCTCTCTCTCTCTCTGCGCGGGCCTGAAATTATGCTTGACTTCGATTCAATTTACTAGATACATCACAATTGGGGGTGTTAAGGCATCGATTCGAGTATTCGAGTCAAATATAGTGTTGTTGAAGCTCGTATGAATATATTCCGTGCTTAACATTGTGTTTAATCGAATAGGGATCCAATGAGCGTGAATTGAGTTTTAGTTTGATGTTTTTATACATTTTTCGAGCTCGATACTCCTGCTCGATTGGTTCATAGTCGCGTTTAATTGTGGTAACCTTGTGATTTTATTTTCTTAATTTTAATCTGAACATCCATGAGCATCAGCTAGTACTTGTATACTCCATTGAAATTGGTGGGAAGATTGTGTGACGAATATTAGTGTGGTGAAATGCGTGGAGTTAGAGCTCTTTTATTTTTCCCCGGAATTTAAACACGTTGGGTAAGATAATTTTGGAGCATGATATGTTAACACGCCAGTGAATTCACAAATGTTCCGGTAAATGTGCGTTTTCCGTTAGAGCTAAGCTAGCTATATGGATGGTGCGTTCCCTAGCTATATGGATGATGCGTTCCCAATCTGTCAAAATACGGATGTAAATTCCGAGTCCCTACGTTTTCGCATTTTTATTGATCTGAAATTACTTTTCATTCCCTTTTGGAAGTTATGATTTCTATATATTTATTCATTCGCAAGTTATAGTAACTTTGGATGATATTATAATCATCATCACAGGATGAAATTGACAAACTTTAAAACTTGTTCTCAATATTGCATCATCAGTTCCAAGTCAACGATGATTTAGGGGTTTTGAAACTTTTTCTTGGCTTTGAGGTAGCTAGTGTATTACTCTTTTGCAACACCATCCATTATACTTTACAATTGCTCGAGCTAGGACACTTCTTGCTTTGTAGTTTGCAGATCAATTTCTCCCCAGTTGTAATGGATTCTCAACTTGCTTTGTCTGCTTTTATCAATATAGTTTGTTTTTATATATTAATTACGACTTATTTATTAGTTGGTCAAACAGAAGAGAAGGTATCTGACATGAACTTGTCTATTTTACATTAGGAATATTGTCTATGATGATTCGTAATGGTATCACATATGAAAACGGTCATGGAAGAGTAGAGGCACCAATAATGTTAATTAGATTATGTTATCTTGTGTTATCAATCGATGCGAAAACATATTTTGGAGCATGATATATTAACACGATAGTGAATTCATTTTTGTTATAGCTAGCTATATGGTTGCTGCGTTACCAACCTGTCAAAATACATGCAGTTGGGTTTCAATATTGGGATGTAAAGTCCACATCCTAGGTTTTCGCATTTATTGATCTCAAATTACATTTCATAAATTTTTTAGAAGTTATGTTTCATTAAGCTACAATTTTATATATAAATGAACTATTGCGGAATTTATTGATCTTCTCACAAAACAATCTATCGTCGTTTTTTGTCATCATATCTGCAGGATAACTTTTTGTCGTACAACACAAGGCCTCTTTTTTAGTGAAGAGGTAATGGAGAAAGTGTCTTTTTTTACTCATTTATTTTATTGGGAATTTACTTGAATTTCTGCATGTAGTTAGGTTTAGCTCTTACTCATGTTACTGTTGATTATTTAATTGAACTCAATTTGGGTATATTGTAACTTTAATTCTTATGTTTGTCTTTGCTTAGAATTCTTCATTGTGAAGAAGAGTATTTGCTTGACTAAATTAAAGACATAAAACAGGGGAGTCGGACGTGTTTTTTTTGGCTTAAGCCTTATGCTGCTGCATCATATCTCCTATAAATTAAATTGCTGTAGAACTGAGTTTCAAAAAAAAAAAAATACTTTTGTAAGAAGAAAAGTGCTAAAGTGCCTTTTGTAACTCTGATGGACAAGTGAGTTTTTTGGTGTGTCAAATCTTTGAGTTTTTTTTAGCTTCTGCTGTTTGTTTGCTGCCTTTACATTATTACTTGGTGCTACACTTTTTATTTAGTGTTAGTCTTTACTTTTTAGTGAAACAAATTCTCATTCACATTTTATCTTTCATTATACAAGCTTTTGACAAACACCAAACACCATATATGAATTTTATTTGCTCCGATTACGAACCACTTTTAATTAAATCTAATTGGTTGGCATTACATGTTTGGTAGCAACAGGTGTTGCAAGCTGACTAAGACTTGGTGGCTGGTGCTGGGTTGAACATACCCTTCCATGTGTATAAGGGTCAAACTCCAGTTTTGTATATAATCCGAAACATGCTGCGGGTATCAAACACTATCATATGCGCAATATTGTACGTAGTTATTGTGCTTTTTGACATATTGCACACGAACACCACCAAGAACACATATATCCAAAAAAGAATGTTTTGCCAAGAAATGAAATATCTTGTATGCCTGATGAAATGGATGTGATATATGCGTGTTGTTGATTTGTTGTTAGCTCTACCTGTCCTGCTGTTAACTAGACCAATTACTGTCAAATCATGCATATGAATTATGATCACTATTTTTTTTAATGATGTGTTTCTTTTCTCCAATCTGATATAGTTTTATTTGATACTTACATATATTGCATGGATATGGAAAGGAAAAGCTTGGAAAGTCGACACCCAATATCATGCAAGAAACAACAAGAAATAAGGACAAAAACAGAAAGCAGAAAAGCACCATGGGACCTTTTTGTGTACTTTCAACTTCAAAAAAATTTATTAGAAATATAATTAAAATATTGCAATTACAAAAATGTGTCGCGGGAGTAATTATCTTTGTCGACTTCTGCGACATATTTGTCGTAAATGAAATGGTGCGTCGACATTTATTCGCAGATGAGCTGTAGATTTGGAGAACAGAAAAATTGTAGATTACATTCGCAATTACAATTATTTAATTTTTAAGAAAAAAAACAGAAATTGAGGCATGTTAAACATATTGCTGATGCATTGTTGAATTGTAAAATTCAGTACACTAAAACAAATATATCGTTTATTAAATCTCAGTATCTATTCCATCTGATTTTGCTCATGAAACCACGTCCTCGACATTCCAGGCCCCAAAATAAGTATATCATTTGATTTGGATGTTGAGCTATCCTGCAAAAATAAAATAATTTGACTCATTTTTTTTATGCGTTCACGTGGACCTTTTATATTAACCATGCATTGTTATTATAACTGATTTTGAATTCAATCCAAACAAGTTGTTAGTGTAGTCACATTCTACACTAATTTGAGGCCTTTAAATTCTTAATGCACTCCAAGTTTCATACCTTCATTTCTTGTATTATATCTTCAAGAGCCGTAACCTACCAACACATGAAAATCTCGCAAAATTAGAACCAAACTTAGTAAACACAACAACCATTAATAACAGGTTAACATCATAAATTAATATACCTTAATAACGTCTTTCTTAATATGTCCTGGTGTTAATATTGCTGACCTATTGTATTCAAGGTCCTCCTGCCCAAATTTGGACACAAAATTAATATTTCATAAAAAAAGAAAAAGAAAATTGCTTATCCCTTTACCCTTCTTAAGAAAGCAGGACGATATTTC
The DNA here is from genome assembly GCA_014905375.1 of Phtheirospermum japonicum. Classification (NCBI taxonomy): domain Eukaryota; kingdom Viridiplantae; phylum Streptophyta; class Magnoliopsida; order Lamiales; family Orobanchaceae; genus Phtheirospermum; species Phtheirospermum japonicum. Next base: position 505,996 of record BMAC01000375.1, read on the forward strand.
TTTCCTTTCAAATCATCCACTTGCAAATACTTTGACTGCAACACACACAAAAAAAATTAAATTAAAAACAAAAGTCAGTTATATTTTCTGTTGACAAATACTTAGTAAAAAAACTATTTCTGTTATATTTTCTTTCGAATTACTCTATACTAAAACCATATTTGTAATACTATACAAGATAATTGTTCCATTTGGTAATTATAATTATCAACGGTAGAGTATAAAACCTGGAAGAGAGGAACTCCAGAAAAGCTGGCATTCTTTTTTGTTTCCTGTGGCAAAGAGCTTTAGTTTATATAAAAAAAATTAAAAACAAAACAAAACCATATATATATATATATATATATATATATATATATATATATATATATATATTTTATACATATACTAAAAATACTAATTGAGCAAAATATTGAAAACATTTACCGCAGTAAAACGTGGATCATTTTCTAGTTTTGTTAGATAAACAACACAAACTAAAATAAAATAATATATAAAAATTAAAAATTTTGCTATCTGTCTTGCTAGCTATGGTTCTAAATTCTAAAACCTGTGAAATGGAAAGAAGAAGGAATGAAGTTAAAAAAGTGAAATTTGAGATTCTCGAGAAAATAGGTCCCAAGGTCCCTCCAATATCACAATGCTTGCCTGAGTGCTCTATACTTTGGCCCAATCCTTGTAGATTGAGCTTTAGTAAGAATAGTATTTAGGCCTAAGGAGCAAGGGCCCATATTTCTTTTATTGCCATAGATTTGGACTCCTATTGGGCCATTGGCACCTATAATTTCAAGGCCGAGCAGTTGATACGGGCATTAAAATTAAGGAAAATTACTTTAAATACCACTTTATATTTTACTTAGATTTTGACACGCAATTCGTCGGGGGTACATTAATTTTAAGTGATTTTTAAATTAATATAAATTAATTTATATGATATTAGAAAAAAAGTAAAAATCTATAAGAATTGTGTATATTATCAATAATCTCTCCTAATTTTCCTGTTAATCATGATACACCATTGACTCATTCTCATAATTAAGATTTAGATGTTGAGTTTTAATTACTTGTAGTGAGAGAAAAAATGAAATTATATAAAAATAAGATTACATTGTAACATTGAATCAATTGACACATGAATAATATAAAATATAAAAATTTGTGTTAGACAACCTAGCGGGTTACATTTTGTTAGGCAACTCCCAAAAAGTTTAAGTGTTTCTTTTTTGGATTTTAGGGTTCTTTTTGTTTTTAATTAAGTGTAGTTTATCTACTTTAGGAGTTATTTTATTTTAAGATTTTGGGTATTTTTTTTAACTTTAAAATTAGTTTTAAGGAGCCCGGCTAACATTTAGGGTACCAGTTTAAAATGCGTACACTTTGCAATATGAGATCTAGTCCAAACATATTTGTCTATTACGTAAATGAAGTTAGTGCAACTTGATATTATGTAAAATATTTATATATTGATGTATATTTATTTATATATAATATATCTGGAATTTTAATTTAATGTATTCAACACACCAGATTCGATGAATCTGGTGTGTGATATAGTAACAATTTTACGTTCTATCTAGTGGAAATAAAAGAAAAGAAAATACTATCTTTCTTAACTCTCTAAACTTTCTTATAATGTATAAGTAGATTAATTATATTAAATTATATATATTTAAATTATCATTCTTTATACAATATAATTTTTCTTTACGTAATATACATTTACTGATAATAGTCGTTTATATTATAAATATTTCAGAATTATTAAATTAGCTTTTCTGAAATAGTTATTATTTATACAATATAATATTTCTTTACATGTATAATTGTCTATTAATAATATCTTATCTTAAAATTTGAGTCTTATTTATTTACTGAAAATATATGATAAATAAAAGATACATTAGAAAAAAATTCCAAATTATAGGAAAGATAAATCAAACATTAAAAGACCAAAGAAACAAATTTTAAAAAATTAAATTATAAATTTAATGCCTGCCAGCTAAGGACGAAAATCTCAAATAAGAATTTAAATATGAAAGGGTAAAATAAAAAAGAAAAGATAAATGAGTTTCATTCTTAGAACAAAATTCTTGATGACGGTTTTAATTATTTGTGGAGAGAGAAAAAAAATAAATTACAAGAAAAGAATTAAAACATACATTCTTTAAATAAATATAATTATTATTTGTTAATATGTCAAGAATAAGAATAACATAATTTAAAATACAGTTTAATGGGAAATAAAAGTACACTAATGGATTAGATTTTTTTTAGTTTTAATTATCTGTAGTGAGAGGAAAAAAAGAAATTATATAAAGATAATTCACGTTGTAACATACATAAGGATACTATAAAATACAAAAGTTTGTGTTATACAACTTAATAGGTACATTTCTTTAGGCGCTCCCAAAGTGTTTCTTTTTCATTAGGGCATTTTTTAATTTTTAATTTAGTTTAGTTTCTCTACTTTATGGTTGTTTTACTTTTTTTTCTTTYTAGTATTAGAATTATGATTGCTCCGTTATTATTTGTCTTATCCGTATTATTTAAAAGTTATTATTCTTTCTAGTATTAGAATTATGATTGCTCCGTTATTATTTGTCTTATCCGTATTATTTAAAAGTTATTATTATTATTATTATTATTATTTTGTTGTTGTTGTTATTATAGTTATTAATATCATGAGAAGGAAGGTTAGTATATTATTAGGACTATATTATTTCTATTTTATTAAATTGCACAAATATAATAAAAATAATAAAAGTAAGATATTAAATTAGATAGATATTAGGCTCGTATGACATATAAATACAAACAACCGACGTGAAGGATTTTATCGATGCAAAATATGAATTTGATAGAAGAAATCAATAAGCAATTAGACAAAAATAGTAATAGACACGATTTACCCAGGTTCACCTCAACTGAAGGCTACGTCCTGCAAAAAAAATTCACTATATTATTATGTCTTGTTTTTCACACACGCAACTCGTTACAATGATATCATTATAAATAGGCTACCATACGAGTACATAATATTGGGCCTAAACCTAGCCCATTCCCAGAATCCCTTTTAACCCCCACCTGCTGACCGGGCTGCGGGACCCCCGACTCTGGGGCGCTGCCCCCAAACCGGTTCATACCTCGATTCCCTTAAGCTCATGTGGGCATCCCAGATGTGAGAAACAAGGTTCCTCGAGATATTTACCAACCAACAATCTCACACTTGGTGGGTATATCGAGCAAATGAGAGCCTTTCGGATGTCATCCGTCGTCAAACCAATCGCGGCAGAACACCATTCGAACTTCGTACTTGAGATAGCTTTAGTAAGAAAGTCTGAACTATTCTTCACCGTTCAACCTTTGTAAGCTGAATCACTTTCTTCTCCACCTTCTCTCGAATGAAGTGATACTGAATGTCGATGTGCTTTGTTCTTGAGTGAAACGCCGGATTCTTAGCTAAATAAATAGCTCCTTGATTATCACATCTCACCCCCATGGCTCCTAGCTCAAAACCAAGCTCCAAACACAAACGACGTAACCATATGGCTTCTTTTCCAGCATGAGTAAGAGCCATATATTCAGCTTCCGTTGAAGAGAGTGCTACCACGCTTTGTCTCTTACTCATCCAGCTCACCGCACCTCCAAATAGTGTGAAAACATATCCGCTAGTGGATCGTCTACTATCTATATCTCCACCCCAATCAGCGTCTACATGGCCTACGATATCAAGAGTTTTTCCAACCTCTGCTCCTTCAAAACACAAAGACAATTTTGAAGTTCCACGAAGATACCTTAAAACTCTCTTGATCGCAGTCCAATGCTCTTTACCTGGATTGGACATATATCTGCTCAGGATTCCTACTGCATGAGCTATATTTGGTCGCGTACATACCATAGCGTACATTAAACTACCAACTGCACTTGCGTATGGCACTCGAGCCATCTCCTCAGCTTCCTCATCTGTTTTTGGACACTGTTTCACAGAAAATTTGGTCCCTTAGATATAGGGGTACCAACAGGTTTGCAGTCCGCCATACGAAATTTCTTCAAAATCTCATTGATGTACTTCTCCTGACCTAGCCACAATTTTCGTTTCTCGCGGTCCCTCTTAATTTGCATGCCCAGAATAAAATTTGCAGGCCCCAAGTCTTTCATATAAAACTTCTTGGCCGACAGACCTTTTACCGATTTGACCATCTTCATGCTATTTCCAATTAGTAGCATATCGTCCACATAGAGAGTAAGAATCACGAATTGATTGTCTGCCCTCTTCACGTAGGCACAATGATCAGAATTTAAACAGACAAAATTAAGTTGAAGCATGTACATATCAAACTTTTGGCACCACATCCTTGGAGACTTCTATAAAGACTTCTTTAACCTGCACACCAGATTCTCCTTCCCTTTTGTGTCAAATCCTTCTGGTTGCCTCATGTAAATCTCCTCCTCCAAATCCCCATGGAGGAATGACGTTTTTACATCCATTTGTTCCACTTCAAGATCGTACGCTGTTGCTATGGACAAAACAAACCGTATTGAGGTCACTTTTGCCACAGGAGAGAAAATTTCATCATAGTCTACTCACTCGATCTGAGAATACCCCTTCGCAACCAGTCTCGCCTTGTATTTCTCCATAGTTCCATCTGGTTTTAGTTTTCGCTTGAATACCCATTTACACCCAATTGCCTTTCTATCCTTAGGCAATTTGCACAAGTTCCATGTCTCATTCTTATCAAGTGACCGTATCTCATCTATCATTGCGAGCTCCCACTGATTTGCATCCATTGATCTCGCATCTTTTACATAAGTAGGGTCATCACCTGTACTCAAAGCACTGAGTGAGTAGCGTAGAGGCGCCCGTCTGTCCCTTGTTGATCTCCTGAGAGCCGGTGTACTACTTGTATAAGGAGCTTCATCAACATCATCAACCAATTTAACTTGATTAGAATCAGAACCAGAATCAGAATGGTTCTCAACTGATGTGCTTTGTGTCACCGATTCCTCAGATTCATCTCTCATGTTTTCTTCAAGCACTACTACTTTGTTTTGCTCATCCCGTTTATGTGTACCAGCCTGGGATTGAGTTTCACGAAAGATAACATCCCTGCTGTAGACAATATATCTTGATTCAGGATTCCACAACTTATAGCCTTTGACCCCTTCCTTGTATCCAACGAATATGTTCTTTTCAGACTTGTTGTCAAGTTTCCCCCTCTTCTCCTTAGGCACATGAGTGTATGCGTCACACCCGGACACGCGAAGGTATGACAAGTTTGGCTTCTTTCCAAATACTACCTCGTATGATGTACGGTTCTTCACTGATGTGGTTGGTGACCTGTTCTTCAGGTGACAAGCTGTGGCAACTACTTCTGCCCAAAATTCAGGTTCTCACCCTGCCCAACTCAGCATGCATCTCGCCTTTTCCATGAGTGTTCGGTTTAGTCTTTCGGCCACTCCATTCTGCTGAGGCGTATATGGGGTCGTCTTTTGCCTTGCTATACCATTTTCCACACAGAACTGCTCGAACTTGTTATCTATGCGAACTGCTTTGATTTTCCTGCCCAATTGATTTTCAATCAAAGCCTTAAACTCTTGAAGTTTTCCAAATACCTCAGATTTACTTTTAAGAAAATAAATCCAACTATATCGTGAAAAATCATCTATGAAAGATACATAGTACCTGGATCCTCCTATAGATGGTATGGGAGTAGGTCCGAAAACATCACCGTGGATTAGTCCTAGAAGCTCTGACGTTCTTGCACCATTTTGTGGGAAACTAACTCGATTCTGTTTTCCGTAAATGCAATGTTCACAGTACCCGAAACCCATAGAGCACTCTGGTACTCCCTCCACCATTTGACTCGAAAATAAGGTAGATAAACCCTTTTCTCCAATATGCCCCATCCTCTGATGCCACAACAGAGAAGTATCATGTTCATCTTCCTTTGCCTTTTAGGACACGAAACCACCACTGAGAGTGACTGTTTCCGCAAGCAGTTTGTACAACGTCCCATAACAGACTCCTCGTGCAATTACAATGGAACCTCGAGTCATCTTACACGAATCCTTATCTCAACTAAAGTTAACCCCTGAGTAGGCCATCGTGCCAACTGATAACAGATTTTTACTCATAGAAGGTATGTGCATCACATTCGGAAGAGTTTTTATTGTGCCGTCTTTCATCCTCAGCTTCACCCGACCACGCCCAGTAATCTGAACTGTAGTATCATCTCCTAGCATGATGTCTCCACCATCATATTGCTCATATCCGCAAAACCATTGTCTATGAGGTGTCATGTGGAATGAAGCACCAGTGTCAATGTACCAGATATATTTGTCTGACTGCGCCATACACGCAGTAGCCACATACATACCTCTTGTCTCGACTTCCTTTCCAGAAGATGGTTCTTCTTCCCTTTTATGAACCGCCTTATTTTTACAGTCTCGTTTCATATGTCCCCACTCTTCACATTTCCAGCACCGTACCTTCCGTTCTTTACTCTTCGATCGTCCACGAGATTTAGATCGGGACCCTTTCCATCTTTGAGATTTCTCTGTTGGTCTACCCCTAGCTGCAAGAGCCTCTTTACTGGAGTTCCCTGACCTCCTTCTTCGTGTCTCCTCTGATAATAAGGCCGCACACACAGTTTCATACGAAAGTTCTTTGTCCCAACCACCAATAACCACAATCAGATTATCCCATGAATCCGGTAGTGAACAAAGTAGTGTTATTGCCTTATCGTCATCTTCAAACTTAACGCCAATTGATACAAGTTGACCGATCAATGTGTTAAATTCATTTAGATGTGTTGAAAACGAATCACCCTCATACATCCTAAGGTTATACAACTTTTTCCTTAATAATAGTTTATTGACGAGTGACTTACTCTGGTATAGTGACTCCAACTTCCGCCATAAAGCCCTGGCTGATGGTTCGCTCATCACGTTCGTCAGAATGTTGTCTGCGAGACAAAGATGGATCAAGCCCTTTGCCTTCCGATCGATTCGATCCCTGTCTTCAACCTTCAGTTCGGAAGACGAACCCGTTTTCTGCTCTGTTTTCTCATCAGCAGGCCTTTCCGTTTCGATTGTCGGCCAAAGATCTCGATCGCAAAGAAGATCCTCCATCTTCATCTTCCACAGATCGAATCGCTTTCCATCGAATTTCTCTATCTCAATTCGCGACCCTCTTGACATCTCTGATAAACCCTAATTCCCCGAAAACCTTGTCTCTCGATACCACGTGAAGGATTTTATCGTTGCAGAATATGAATTTGATAGAAGAAATCAATAAGAAATTAGACAAAAATAGGAATAGACACGATTTACCCAGGTTCACCTCAATTCAAGGCTACGTCCTGCAAAAGGAATTCACTATATTATTATGTCTTGTTTTTCACACANGTCCGAGCAATCGACGCCGCCCAGCCCTACGACTTCGAGGCCCACTTCGTCCACCGCTTCGCCCAGTCCACCAAGCTCAAAATCGCCGTAATCGGCTTCGGAAACTTCGGCCAATTCCTCGCCAAGGCGTTCGTCCGGCAGGGCCACACCGTCTACGCCCATTCCCGATCCAACCACCACTCCACCGCCCAATCCATCGGCGCCGCCTTCTTCCCCGATCTGCACGACCTCTGCGAGCAGCACCCTGACGTCATCCTCATCTGCACGTCCATCCTCTCCACCGAGACCGTGCTCCGAGCCCTGCCCCTCCAGCGCCTCCGCCGGAACACGCTCTTCGCCGACGTCCTGTCCGTCAAAGAGTTCCCCAGGGACATTTTCCTCCAGATCCTCCCCAGCCATTTCGACATCCTCTGCACTCACCCCATGTTCGGGCCGGAGAGCGGGAAAGATAGCTGGCAGGGTTTGCCGTTCGTGTTCGATAAGGTGAGGATCGGGGACGAGGCCTCGAGGATCAACCGGGCCGACACGTTCTTGGATATCTTCAAAAAGGAAGGGTGTGCCATGGTGGAGATGACGTGTGCGGAGCACGATAAGCACGCGGCCGGGTCGCAGTTTATCACGCACACGATGGGGCGGGTTCTCGAGAAGCTGTTGCTAGAGAGCACTCCAATTAACACCAAGGGATACGAGACTGTTTTAAATTTGGTCGAGAACACGTCGAGCGATAGCTTCGATTTGTACTACGGTCTTTTCATGTACAATAAGAATGCGATGGAGCAGCTGGAGAGGCTGGATTTGGCGTTCGAGTCGTTGAAGAAGGAGTTGTTTGGACATTTGCACGAGGTTTTGAGGAAGCAGTTGTTTGGGAAGATCGAAAAGGGGGGGCTTTGGAGGCCGCCGATGCTGGCTAAATTGCCCCGGAACGGGACTCCATTGTTGCCGCGTCGATCCGAGTCTTTGAGCAACAATGCCAATTAGGATGATGATGATGATGATGACGATGATGATGTTTGTTGTTGTTGTACTATTGGATATTATGAAATTGATGTATTTGTTGAGTAACACAAAATAAAATCATGTTTAATCGAATCGAGGTTCAATGAGCTTAAGCTGATCGAGTCGAACTCGAATCGAGTTTTAGTTTGGTATTCTTACACATATTTCGACCTCGAAATTTTTGATCGGGTCGCGATTTTATCGGCCCATCATAAAAAATGCAGTGTATTTTGGCTGGCGGGACAAAAAACGGCCCCATTTTTTGGTTTTGGAATTCCAAGGCCCAGGCCCGGCTGAAATCGGGCAGGATCGGGCCTAAAATTGTCGTCTCTGTGCATCAGCTGGTACCTGTAAACGTTTACTTGCTTATACTAAATTGAAATTGGTGGGAAGATTGTGTGACGAATATTGGAAATGCAAACAATTGTTGTTATAGTCGTGGTCAACGTTCTCTTTCTACATTGCACCCTCTATGTAGGATTTGCTAGGTCAATTTAGTACAAACGGCGTGTGTAATCATTTAAAAATATATTTGTAATTTTCAAATATAATTTGACTATTTTTCAAACGTAGTTATTCCAAGTATATATATCAATATAGCCATAACTTTCGAATCATGCATATGAATTATGATCACTATTATATATTTATTTAGTTATTTCTTTTCTCCGGTTGATGTAGTTTTATTTGATACTTACATATATTGCATGGATATTGAAAGGAAAAGCCCCTTTATTAATGGTGCCAACACACACAAGAGAAAACTCAGGGCATATTTGTGATTTTGAGAAGTTTTGAGTTTTTTTTTGGTAACTAGACTAAAACTATGAGGACATCAAATAATTTTATTTCCACTTATGGCACTACATTTTTAGTCATAGGTTTACTCAGGGGTTATCTGGACTAATATTTGTTGAAATTTTAAATTTTGATATTTAGAATTTTGAGTTTTCAGAATTTAGTAAATAGTAATAATCTGTGTTTGTTATCGGATTCAGAATCCTTTACATTTTTTTTACCGTAGATGTCAAATCATGTCTGGAAAGTGAATGATAATGTATTTTTATATTATATTTGATGTCAAACCATATCTGAAAAGTGGATGATAATGTATTATTATATTATATTAATAATATTTAATTTTTTAATATAATAATAATATAATAAAAGAGATGAGTGTAGGATTAGGTGTTGGGTTGAAAATTTGAACCATAAAACAAACGAAAATTGAAATTTAGAATTTCAATTATTGTATTCGCAGTTTTAGACAAAAAAAAAGTCAAGGACTCAAAACAAAAATGGAGATGTATGGTATTTATTTATTTTCGAGTTTGCTGCATTTTATGTCAAACCCATTGAAATTGTGATATGAGAAAACCCCATCCCATTAAATTAAATATAACATATAATCCCATGTATGAGAAGTAATGTTTTTGTTTCTTTTTCATATTCCTTTTGAATTGTCCACGTGCCACATACATATATATATATATAGGTATAGGAACATGTGAAAATGGATCCGTGGGTGAAAAATGAGAATGAATTCTAACCAATCATTTCACACATAATTAGCGGTTGACTTTTCCAATAAAAAAAAAGAAGAAGAAACTGAAATGGGAAAGTAGAATGGGGGGCAAACTCCGCTGCACCGCCGGACCTTGCTGCTTGGCCACGGCCTTGGAGATGCCGGTGGCTGGAGCGACCGACTGCTGGGCAAGCGGTGACAACCTCTAGACGGCGGCGTGGCTGCGGTGGATGGCGACAGGAGTGGCGGCCGTTTGACTGACGAAATCAACAATGAAATCAAGCAACGTTGATAATCAAAATTCCACAAGCGACAAGGATGAAGATTCAAGCTGTGAAACTGACGAACCCAACTCAGATGACGAAAGTGGCAAGAAATCTGCTGTGCAAAACACCCTTTTTCCCAGCAGCGTACAAGTAGATTTAAAAAAAAAAATCGGAACAAAAAGAGGTAAGTATGGCTGAACCCTTTGATAATCCTATTGAGAATTGTGTTGATGTTGTTGAGATGGGGAAGGATGAAACGGACCCAGAAGGGGTCAGGTTGAAGATGCCAGAAATTCAGAAATCATGAAAGTCAAGGCTGCACAAGAGGTGCTCGATGAAATGCCTGAACCAACTGGGCAAAATACACAGGTTGTTTCGGGTATAAATTTGCATAATGCACATGCACCTCAGCCACACGAGAAAGCCTGGGTTTCGTTGGCCCAGAACAGAGACGTTTCAAAGGGAGAAAATCTGAATTATGATCCCGTCGATGACGACGTCGTCGAAATTAAAGAGGAATGGTTGGATAAAGTAGACGACACTAGGGGATTTTGTTTGGCGGGACATTTTGCTGTAAAATTCCTGGGAAAACAAGCGATCGATAAGTTATGAGCTATGTGGAAAACTCCATACCAATTTTTTACTCACGATTCGGGCTGGCTCGTTTTTAAATTCGAAAATGAGGAGCATCGAGAACATGTACTTGCTGGGAGACCGTATACAATTTATGGGAGAACTTTGATGTTGTCCCTATTGCCGTCATGCTTTGAGTTTGATCGTTTTTATCCCAACACCATCCCAGTTTGGATCAAAATGACGGGGCTGCCGCTAGACTGCTGGAACAAAAAAATTCTCAGCAAAATAGCTTCAAAATTGGGAAGGTCAATCGTAACTGACATGCTTACAAAAAAATGAGAACGTGTCTCATACGCTCGGGTATTAGTTGAAATTTAAGCCGGCGAGGAATTGGTGCATTCGGTTCAAATTAAACTTCTTGGTGGTATAAGAAATCAAGACATAGTCGATGATTATTTGCCAAAATGCTGCGAATCATGTAAAAATCTGGGGCACACCACCATTGATTGTCCGAAAATAAGAGCATCAACAATTCGACTTGCTCGCCAACAAAAGAAACCTGATAAGGCTGAGGTTGGGTAGGAAATCTCCTTGGAAAATACCGCTGCACAGTCCGCTCCAAACAAAAATGCGCAAAAATCTGCTTGGCAGCCCGTTACGCGAAAATTTGCTATGCAGCCCGTAGCGCCAAATTCTGGAGCAACGCATTTTGGGAATTTGGACAAAACCAACAGTGAACTGGGACCAAAAAGAACCTTAATTGCGCAGGGACATGAGGTTTTGGGCAAAACAGCAGGCCCTTCGGGACAGTCGGTTAATTTTAAAAATAAACCGAAATAGAATTCACTCAGAAAAAAAGGGACAACGCACTCCGATAAATCACAGGGGCAGCGATGGGATATGGAGGTTTCGACTAGCAACCAAGTTGATCTCGGGACGAGTAAAAATGCAACATGTTCTGACGTAAGGAAGCAAAGCAACCCATTCTAATATTTGCAAGAGGGTTTTCCGGACACACCGGCCGAAGCGATTGCCAAGGAAGCAACAAAGAAAATTTCCAAGACATTGAAACAATCGTAGACGTTTAGAGTTTTTAGCTTTATTTCGTTTTAATGTTCTGGACATGTAATTGCCATAATTATAAGTAACATATATACATATACATGATTTATAAGAATGAACAATAATACATATCATGCCATATACTCATATTTCTAAATATTTATTAGTTGCATTCAATAAATAATAGGGTAATTCGAGTTACCTTGTAGGAAAGTCACGATTCTTTCATAATTCTGTTTTTGCAATAGGTTTGTCCACGATATGTTTCTGATGATATATAGACCTTCAAACCCAATCTCCACCGTACAGATTTCACCACTATATCTTGTGAATATTATATCCGAAATTCAGCTTCATCCGACGGTTAGATTGTGCGTACTTTCATTTGTAAAAGAAACTAGGTAGACAGTTTCGGAAAACAGGATCAGCGCTGTTCAAAATTCATTATCGGATTCTTCAAACCTCATATTCATATCTCCACCGTTCATATCAAACTTGTATTGTTTGGAATAATATATCCAAATTTTGTCTTGATCCAACGGTTCGATTGTGAGAAATCTTGTTTTGAAAAACGCTGCACAGAAAATTTCAAAAATAAAATCTGCTTTGTTCGAAATTATATATGTATTTCCTCGTATCTGCGAATCCGATCTCCACTGTTCAGAACGTAATTCAAAAGATCTCGAAGGTGATGTAAAAATCGGAATACGATCCAACGGTCGAAACATGAAAAAATGATTTTTCAAAACTACAGCGCAGTTAGATTTTCGACCTACGAAAATTATATAATTGTTGCTTTGGTTATGAAGGCTTATTATCGATCACTCTCAATAGGTTAGAGTTTCGTGCTGATAATGTGTAAAAGGAAAAATAGAAAAGAAGAAGACGAGACGGAGGAGACAATAAAAAATTAGGATTTTCTTATTTATCAAAGACTTAATTTATATAGGTATCAAATACATGTTTCCATAATACATAAAAATAATAAATACGTAAATTGTCACTCATTAATTACTTGTTGACGAATACACACTAATTATATTTTTTGAAGACAAACTAATTATATTTTTTTCTTCAGCATTATTACTATTATAGTATATACTACTGTTTTTTTTTTTTTCTCTTTAATAATAAAAATAAGATTTTTTCTGGACAATGAAGACGGAGGAGATGACCTCTTATAAGATAAAAAACTTCACTATGAACTGGACCCAGACACGCAGATCATCAGTTGGCATATAACCAATAATGAATCTGATTCTTATAGAGATGATTGAATGACGTGATTGGATGCGTGATGTTTGTTGTACTATTGACATGCATATTGTTAGGTTGAATATTGATTGACTAGGCTTATTGCGTCAAAGATGATGGAAGAAAAAGCACGTCTGATTTTTATTTATTTTTAATCTCATTATGCTATTATTATGTTATTATGTATTAATTCGTATATTAACAAGTTTTTTAATACATGATAAAATTATTTTTTATGTGCATTTATCGTTAAATATCCGCCATTGTTTTGTTAATAGATATTTTGCTTTATGATGAAGGTTTTAGATTTTACTTCAGTCTTCTAGTCAATTATCCAAATAACATAACTTTCCATTGAAATACAATTCAATAATTGTATTCATTTGTTTACATTTAATTAATTATTTGAAACTTTATAATACAATATTCATAACCTATATGGACATCCAAGTAAATTATTATATTCGCAGACTAGTTTAACACCCGTATATTATACATGATTTATCAAAATAAGAAATTTATATTAGATTCTCAACTCGTGTCGTGTACCGATATTTGATTTATTTATTTATTAACTATTATTTTGTTTCTTCTTTTATAATTTTATATTTAAATGTTTAGATTAAATCCGCCAATAACATAATTATGAAAATTCAAAAGTTATCACATTTTCTACACGTGTCTAAATTATATGAATTAATTATATAAATTTTTTCGTTTAGTTTATAGGTGGTTAGACATATAAGTTTGGATGAGCAAATAAATTATTTAGAAAATATATTAAGTTATGTTGATAATAACAAGAATGACATATAAGCAACCGACTTATTTGTATAATAATATAATAAAAGGAGAAAATGAATTTATATTATTATTAGGATTGTTGTGATAAGGAGAAATATTAAATTGGGTAGTTATTAAACTTGGATGATACATAAACAACTAAATTATTTAAAAAGTAGTTATAATAAAAAATAATAAATTAGGTTTCTATAATAATATAGTGAATTTTTTTTTGCAGGACGTAGCCTTCAGTTGAGGTGAACCTGGGTAAATCGTGTCTATTACTATTTTTGTCTAATTGCTTATTGATTTCTTCTATCAAATTCATATTTTGCATCGATAAAATCCTTCACGT
>BMAC01000375.1:524800-561307 GCA_014905375.1 Phtheirospermum japonicum
AATAATAATAATAATAATAATAATAACTTTTAAATAATACGGATAAGACAAATAATAACGGAGCAATCATAATTCTAATACTAGAAAGAAAAAAAAGTAAAACAAGAGTAAAGTTAAAAAAAAAACCAAAAAAAAAAAAACCATGATTATTAATAAAACTAATACACGCAAAAAAAAAAGTAGTCTTGTTTTTCACACATGCAACTCGTTACAATGATATCACTATAAATAGGCTACCATACGAGTACATAATATTGGGCCTAAACCTAGCCCATTCTCAGAATCCCTTTTAACCCACACCAGACGGAACCCCTGCCCGCTGACCGGGCAGCGGGACCCCCGACTCGGGGGCACTGCCTTCAAACCTGTTCATACCTCGATTCCCCTAAGCTCACGTGGGCATCCCCGATGTGAGAAACAAGGTTCCTCGAAATATTTACCAACTCCAACAAACACCATATTCTTTTATTGGCCTAACGAAGCATGTGAAACAAACAAATAGGTTAGAATGATTTTGCATTAATATATACTAGTTTAACATCCGCATATTACGTGGGATTAGAAAAAGAGTAATACTCATTAGGAATGCTAAAAGAATAATATTGAAAATGGTATAAATATTATTTTTCTGTTTACAAGAAGATTAAATTTTTGCAATAAATAACTTTTACACACAAATTGGAGCATTATTTGTTCTAATTACATTAAAATTGTTTTTCACAATAAATAATTTTCAAATATTTTTACCCGAGAGTCACGAAATTAGTCTAAGATATAGCAAAATACCCTAAACTTGAAAAGAACTCCGTAGAAGATTGAGTTTGTAAAAATATAAATATGTGATATACAAAATTAAAATTTATAAGGCACTGATAATTCTATTAAAAATGTCGTATATTTAACTTGTAGTATATGTAATATGTAGTAATATTAATATTAATATTATTATTATTATTATTATTCTTATTCTTATTCTTATTATTTCTTCATAAGATATTAATTTATTAATGTAGATATATAATGTGTTTATCAATGCATTATATTTGGTTATTGTTGTTTCTCTCTCTCTCTCTCTTTTTCTTGATGTAACAACAGTTTTTCATATAAGATTTTAATGTTATTATCAATGCATTATATTAGAATTAGATATTCAAATTTAAGTTTATATTTTTTATATTTATTTTTATTTTTTTGATAATTTTAATAACTCATATTTTTCTTAAATATAATATTTGGAATTTTAAAAACAAAACTATTTCAAATTAAATTATAAATAAAAATTAATTCAACTTGTATAGATATTTTATAATTAAATATGACTTATGTATAATAAAAGTAAGATATTGAATTAGTAAAATATGGTAAAGAAAATATTGAATTAGGTAACACATTATAAAAGAGATAAATAAATTAGAAAAAATATAATAATAAAAAAATATTAAATTATATAAAAATATATAAAAGAAAAATATTAAATTAGATAGATATTAGATTAAGAGAAATCGAAACACCACAACTCTTTTTATAAGTAACTAAGCGTGGAGTAGAGACATATGATAAAGAAATCCTGCATTAATCTTTGGGGAGATAGGTTATAATTCGTAATCTTATTTTTACCATTCATTGTCTCAATAACAAAAATGATTCAAAACTAAATCACTGTACCATCTTATACAAATAAATAATCTAAAAACTCTTAAACCTTATCACCAAGTTTTGTGGATCTGCCCAAAATATTTTGTTTGTTAAGTTATTGTTTTTTCTCTCACCAGAAGGGTTGGCTTGGTAGGTTGAGTTAATTTCATAAGCTGATAGTCGGTGGTTGATAACATAACTCATACTTCATCTATCTTATTTTATGTGTCGTAATTTGAATTTTTTTTTTTGTCCCGTTCTATCTACGTATTTACATTTCCAAGTGATAATCATTGTTACTTTTTATTTTCCCAATAAATAGTAAAAGTTACTTTACTGCTTTGACCTCTACTTTTATTATTTAAAATTTTTAATTAACAAAATGATATTATGTTCATTTGATACTTATAATTATAACACCAATCATCTTTCTTAATCTCCGTAAAATGATCAATTGCGACAGATAGATGAGACGGAGTTAGCTGATGGCTGATTGTAGAATACTATTTAGTAAATTAGTTGATAGTAGTAGCTGATTGAAGATTAATTTACCAATATATACTTAATTTATAAAATATAAAATATATACATAAAATTCAAGAAATATAAAACATTAATAATAAGTTAATTTAGAATAATAAATAAAGATTTCCTGAAAAAATTTTAAAAAATAAAGTTGAAAAATATGAATAATGATATCAAATAATTATATTGATAATATAAGAAAATCATTATGTATAAAAATAATATTTATGTAAAACTATAAATAATATGTTAGTATATAAAAAATAAAATTTTATAAATTTAGAATAACAAGTAAAAACTCCTAGAAAAATATAAATAGTGATACCAATAATTACTTTGATAAATAAATATTTTATTATATCTAAAAATAATATTTACTTAGAACTATAAAGTAATATGTTAGCGGAATATACAAAAATATTTTATAAAATAAATGGATAAAAATAAAAAAAATTCAATCACCTATTAGCTAATTAGAAAAAATTATGGATTGTATTTTTTTTTAAAAATGGACTTTTTAGGCCTAATCAATTAGAAATCTTTATTAAGCATTACAAATGAGCAGATCGGAGGAAAATAAACTATATGCTATTTCAAACTGCACAACCAAATGATAATTTTTTTGAGTTTTTTCTTTTTTAAATCAAGCGAATATTAAAAAAAAATTAAAAAATCAGCGCAAGTTTGTTGTTAGCCCAAAAGGCCAAATGTATCGATTATTGCAATAAAAAGAAAAAACATAGTAATGATTGTCCCAATAAAAAAATTATCGATTGTCCCAATAAAAAGACTAACGTACAATTGGAAAAATATAATAGTAGCAAAAACAGTAATGATTGAAATATTCTCATGCGGCTGTCCAAACACATTAATGCTTTAAAATTTACTCCAATACACCAATAATTAATTTAAACCAAAAGATCCATTTTTCGAACACCTCTACAAACTCGAGTTTGTAATTCAGTTTTCATTTTTTTAATATTATTTTAAAAACAATTTTACTACCATTAACATATTTGCTTCACGTGGTTGTAAAATTCTTGAGATATTCTTGTAGAGAGGAACCTCTATTTATAAATCATCATAAAAGACATTTTTGTTGATTTTTCTCATCCGATTTAATTTATGAATCATTTTCAGAACATAAAATGACGCAGTAGCATTTTCAAATGGTAGTTTACACTATGGTGTGATATTTTTTTAACTATTATTATTAAACTTTTGGGATTATTTACGAAACAATCTCTTAGTTTTTAGCTTAATTACAAAAACTTCTGGTTATCTTTCAAAATTACAAATACATCCTTGGGGTTGTAGTTACCTAATAAATGTCCCTCTTTTGAAGTTTCATGGTGCAATATAAAAGAGAAAAAAAATTCAAGGGTGTATTTATAATTTTGAAGATAATCGAGTTTTTTTTGTGGGCTAAATCTCAAGGGGTAGTTTTTTCAATTGACCCTCTTTATTTTATATTTTCTATTTATGTAAATGTTATACGCCTGTTATTCTCATTAGGATATATGAGTAAACGTTGAAAGTACACGACCAATTTGTGAAATTACGATTTATTTATTTTTATTTTCAAGTTTTTTTATACGAGATTCGTTTATCGTATGTAGGCCAGGTGTCACTGCCAGTAAGGCAGCTGGAATGGAAGTGATTTCTGTCCCATCCCTTCCTAAACAAACCCACCTTTTCTAATAATAGTAAATTTGTGTTGCCTATCTGGAATTATATTTTGTAGTGTAGTATAAATTACAATAGGTACCTTGAGGTTTAGCTCACTTTCAGTAAATCTAGGTGATATATTTGACTGAACAATACAAAAGTTTTGTTTAAATTATTTTCGCGCTTATCATTTTGAATAAACACTAACTTTGCATGTTTTGTTGATTTCATAGGGTAATATATACTTGTATGACTAAGATATTTGAGTATGATGTCCTCCTATAATATGTTTGAACATACTTTCTTTGTTGAATTACAAATCTTTATAATATTATCCATTTCATGTTTGTCTTTTGTATAGAAGAATCTTGGGCACCCCAAATGAAGATACATGGCCTAGAGTGACACTCCTCCCTGGTTTTAAATAAGCATTTCCAAAATGACAACCTAATTAATTGTGGTTCCGAATCTTGGTGCAACTGGCATTGCCCTTCTTGTTGTAAGTTGTATTTGTCGAGACATGCCATTGTTGATTTTAACTCACATTATGTTCAAATTCATGTGAAATCATATGCAAGTGCCTCATTATAATTGTTGATTAATAGGACAAAGTTCATTTATCTTTTCCTTTAAATTTGCATATGCAAGATTCAACGACTTTTATTGTTCTCTATTTGGATTCGTCAATATAAGCTTATAAAAATGACTTGACTTTACCAAGGAGTGAGTGAAATGACAAATTTTCATTGTTTTCTATTTGGATTCGTCAAAATAAGCTTATAAAAATGACTTGAATCACCAAATAGTTAGTGAAGGACAATTTTTCTAAACAAATTTTCTAAACATGTCAATTATCTCTTGGATTAAAAAATTGGATCGTATTAGTTTATAATATTAGAGTTATTCTTGGTTAGCTAAGAGTGCTATATTGTTATCGGCAAGTTTCAACAATATATATAATACACTATGTAAAATTTAAAAATCTATGATTTTGAAAATAAGTCTCAAATTTACGATAAACAACACTGGTTAACAATATCGACCAAAGTAAAATAAAAATATGCAGCGAAAATAATTAAAAAACACGAAATAACAAATTCAGTTCATAAGTAAAAGTACTTGTGAACTTGGGTGTACAAACCCGAAAACTATATTACTTCTTTATTTTTCGATCAATACAAAAATATTAAGTAATATATGAAAACTAAAGTATCAAAACACATGATACTAAATACTTGTCGCCTAGGTTGATCAAGCTCTTCTCTGTTGGTCACGCAATTTCAAATAGCTTGACAATATCGATCAATGGCTTCAAGTAATTCTTCGTGTTCTTCACTTTCCAAACGTCTTGCGTCTTGTTTCATCCGTCTTCTCAAAATCCCGTGCGTAAAGATCGTAAGTAGCTTTAAGATTCTATTGTCTTAAATAGACAATCCTAAAATCCTAAACTAGGTAAACAAATAAAAACAAGTCCTAAACACAATTTAGGAAACTAATAAAGTCTTAAACATAAATTAGGAAATATAATATATTCCTAAATCTAGTTTCCTAACTTATTTTGTGCCCAAGAAAGGCAAATAACAAAATATGAATATTGCCAAGAATAAATTTCTCAACAATTTTCCCCTTTTGCCTTTTTGGACAAAATACTACGACGCAAACACAAGTGAAAATAAAAATACTAACTCCCCCTAAACAAAACATCCAATGTTGTTAAAACCCAAACCAACATTACAAACCAACATTGTTCAAAAATTCTTTAAACCAATCAGAAACAAACAAAAGAAGGAACTTATTGACTTCGAACCCTCTTCGAACGACGAGGGGATGTCGAAGTTCCTTCACCACTCTCCTTCCTCTTCCTCTTCTGCATTCGCATCATTCTCCTCAAAGCCTTATTGCGCGAGCGAATTCGCTTCCTTCGCTTTTCTTGAGCAAGGCTCGCCAAGGCTTCGGCTGCCAAGCATCATCAGCATCCTTTCCAGCAACAGCATCATCATCATCATTTCCAGCAACATCTTCAGCGTCATCTTCATCTTCTTCTCCCCCTTTTTGACCAGAAAGCGAAAGGGTCTCCAAAAGGGAGCGACGAAGTGCTTTCAACTGAGTCATCTGCAGATTAATCGAAGCCACATGCGCACGAAGGACCTGCGTAGAAACTCGAACCATGTTGGGACCAGTGTTGGTAACGCCCGTCCCAACATCCCTATCAACATCGGCTCGAAAAGGCGCTTGCCAAGGCAGATCAATGACTCGTGCACCGGTAACATACTGACCCCCTCAAAGCAAACCAATCAGCTTCACCCGTGAGCACATCATCGGAACGAAGCGTCAATCATTGGTTCTCTAGCAAGCTGAAAATCAAAGACGGAAAACACAATGAGGCCGCAGACTTCGTAGTGGCAAACTTAGTAATAGTGTCAAAAACATGCTGGCCAAAACTAAACTGGATACCCCTCCCAAGCCTATACAAGAATTGGGCCTGAGGCCGCGTAACACACGTTGTGTTTTTGGAGGGAACCCAATTACAAATAGCAAGCTTATGCAGAATAGAGAAAAGAGAAGAAAGGCGTGTACTAGGGAGCTGTTCAAACCAAACACTAACCAACCCACTAGACAAAAATGTAACCACCTCATTCATATCATATACGGTCGAGTCACCCTGGTATGGCTCAGTGCCAAACAGGTCATCAATCAAATCCAGGGTGAAAGAGAACACTTCTCCACGCACAAAAACTTTGCCATAGTTCACAGACTCCAAATCAACAATAGACGGCAAAGATTTGCATAAAACTTGACCACAATATCCCGGACAAAAGGCATGGCAGTAGAAACTTTGGAGTACATACCTTTTGTGTTGAAGATATGCAATGAGGTTGTGCTTCTCAAACAGTTCAACCGGGACTCGCCGCTCGGCGATCATATGTCGGGTCTTGTAGGTGGCAAACAAATCGGCAGCCTCAGCAGTCAAAAACTCTTTCGAAAAGGGCACCATATCTCAAGCTCAGGAGTCGGAGAAGCAGTATCCGATGAGGTCTGGGAGTGAACAGAGGCGTCGGAAGGAGCTGGCGTGGGAGCACGAGAAGAAACCGGAACAGAGGCAGCGCTGGAGGACGAAACAGACGGCGAATGATGTGATGTTGGTATGGGGGAACCAACATGAGTAGCAACATCATCCTCCACAGCAACTTTCTTTTTCTTCTTGTCCTTCTTGCAAGCATTAAGAATATCTCGAAGAGGCACATCAAATGAGGAATCAGGGGAATACTCAAACAAATCCGGATCACAACTGGGTTGATCATCACGAACAAGGGATGGAGGAGAGCTAACATTCGACGGCTTAGATGAGCTAGTCACTTCGCCGGTGATAAAATCCAAAAAAGTGTAGGGAGGGGATGAACACTCTGTCGAAGTTGAGCTAGGAGAAACCTTGACCTTTGCCGGGCTGGGTCACCTGTCGGCCTTCCTCACAAGCTATTTCCGGTGAGTAAACTTCTTTTCCGGCAGACTCGGGACAGAAGAAAGCGGCGGCTCGAACCCTTCAACCAGAGCAGCAGGAACAAAATCTTCATCATTAGGGTCGGACATCACAGTGACATCCTCCTGGAGGTTCATATGTTCAATAGGCACATGGCGGCGCGGCCCATCCTTGCTCTTCGGTACTGCGGGCGGCACAACACCGGGAGGAATATTGCGCAGGCGCCTTGACCTTTTCAAAGTAAGATTTCCAACCCGACCGAAAGTCTCAGCAACAAACGCCGAATTGGGAGGATTATCAACATCAATTTCGTTCCCTGGCTGTCCTGGGAACACTTTCGCTACAGGCGTAGCGTCAATCGGAGGTGAAATTAGAACAGCAGCGCTGGAAACTTTTGTCGGCGAGGGTGGTGGCGATGTTGATAGCGGTGGTGGGATGGAAGAGGAACCACCACCGATTTCGGCACGAATATCCAGGCCACCAACTCGCACATAGGGTGCAAGGACCTATTCGCCGGTGCGGCGGAGTTTTGCCGGTAGTTCTGGAACAGATGAAGGCAACGACGGGTTTGACATCCTGCAGATTCTCAAACACACAAGAGAAGACAAGAAAATCGAGAGAATTGGAGAGAAAAGAAAGTTTGAGAGTTCAATTCGTAGAGGGTTATTGAGTTGTGATCAAACGGTAAAAAAAAGTTTAGGTTTTTATGCCCAAAAAGTGACCGTTGCATAAGGAGAGAGAAAGTAAAAATAAAAGGAAAAACTCCTAATTTAACTACTTGCGGATTTTTGGTCTAAAGCACAATTTTTATTTCCTTTTAAAAAGCGCCACTCCCCCTTAGATTAGGCTACGTGATCACATAACAATCCCATTATCTCTTCCCATTATCTCCACCTTTTTTGTAAAACAAAATTAAATTGTATAGCCCTGAATACAAAATCGGCCGGAGTTCAGAGCTAGAAAAATTGAACCATCAACCTAGTAGTACCAATCTTGTGTAATGTTAATTTTCACTCACCAAATTCACCTCGTCATTACCTGTCCATCCGTCCGATTTTAACTCCACTGAAACACTTAGTTAGCTCCATTCAGAACAAAATTAAGAGTTTTCAAGATAGACAAAGAACACAAGTAACAATACGCACAACATGATGGCATCTTCACAAAGTATGTATGTCCTACGGGATGCCTAAAAAACATGACCTAAAAGAATATACAAAAACATATTAAGATTTTCAGTGACTTGATCCAATGTTGCTTTTTATTACTGACAACATTATAAACCAACATTGCCTTAGGTGAAGTCAATGGAAACTTACCCCTTAATCCAAGTTAATGACTACGTCAAGATCTCTCGAGAAGGTAATATTTAAAGATTGGATCATTTTGTATCCAGATTTTCTTCATACTTGGAGGGATTTGAATCTTTTAATCTTCAGCAATTGCTGTTTAAAAACCTCTTATTTTTTGACCTGGGAGAAAACCTGTTTCTGCGGGCAAGTCCCACAATCACCCAATTGAAGAGGTTGGTTCTTTTTGCTATCACTTTTATTGCAACACAAGACCTTATCGCACTTTCAATCAGCCTCAATGCATTAGAATTATGTATTTAAAGAAAGATAAAAATGCATGCAAAAGTATACAGATGTTGTGACTGATGTTGATATGAGGTGTCACAACATCACAAACCAACATTGGTTAGACAATGCACATACCGACATCTCTCCTCAAACGAGAGAAGGTCTCGAAATCTAATGCCTTAATGAAGATGTCAGCAAGCTAATTATCTGTTCCAATATGCTCAAGGCTAACAATCTTCCTCTCAACTAGGTCTCGAATAAAGTGGTACCTTTTGTCAATGTGTTTGATTTGAGAATGCTGGACTGGATTTTTGGAGATGTCAATGGCACTGGAATTATCACACAGCACAATCAAGATGCTACTGTGCAGACCGTAGTCCTCTATCATCTGGTTCATCCACAGTAATTGTGTGCACGCACTTCTAGCTGCAATGTACTCGGCTTCAGCTGTAGAAAGAGAAATACAATTTTGCTTCTTGTTGTACCAAGAGATTAAATTGTTACCCAAAAAAAAATATCCCCCAGTAGTACTCTTTCTATCTACCACATCCCCAACCCAATCCGAATCAGTATACCCTACAAGTTCAGTACCAGTGTCTTTTATATACCACACACCTAGTTCAGTTGTATCAACAATGTACCTAATAATTCTTTTAACAGCTTTCAAGTGTGACTCTTTTGGATTAGACTGATATCTAGCACATAAGCACACACTATACATAATATCTGGTCTGCTTGCTGTCAAATACAACAAACTTCCTATCATACTTCTATACATGGTGTTATCAACACTCTTACCAACATCGTCTCTCGACAGCTTCACAGTTTTTCCCAGTGGCGTTTTCTTGTGAGTTTCACTTTCTAAATCAAACTTTTTAATTAAGTTCTTAGCATATTTAGCCTGGGAAAGGAAAATACCATCATCAAGCTGTTTGATTTGTAAACCAAGAAAGTATGAGAGGTTACCTTCCATGCTCATTTCGAATGTATCGGACATACGAGTAACAAACTCCTTGACCATCTCCTCGTTAGTGGATGTGCTTATTGTAATTAAGAAGGAACAAAGTTTTGTCAACTTCCCTTCGTCTAAAGTTCAAATAAAGCAAATGTTGAGATAGCCTTTCATACCAAGCTCTAAGAGCTTGTTTTAAACCATAAAGAGCCTTTTTTTTCAGTGTTAAAACAAAATTTGGTTTTTGAGGATCCACAAATCCTTTAGGCTGCTCAACATATACTTTTTCACTCAAGACTCCATTTAAGAAAGCACTCTCAATGTCCATTTGATGCAATGAAACCTTCATATGACAAGCAACAGAAAGCAAAAGTCTCACCGACTCAATGAGGGCAACAGGGGTAAATGTCTCATCAAAATCGATCCCTTCAATTTGTGTATACCCTTGTGCAACCATTCGAGCTTTGTTCCTCACAGTGTTTCCTGCTTCATCAGTCTTGTTCTTGAATATCCACTTTGTTCCCGTCACGTGGGAATTTTCTGGTCGTGGCACTAAACCCCAAACGTCATTTTTGGCGAACTGGTCCAGCTCTTCTTGCATTGCCCGAATTCGGAACTCATCCTTGAGTGCATCCTCTACTCGCTTGGGCGCTATCTTAGAAAGGTACAAAGACTCACGAATCTTAGAACAATTAGTAGACAAACATACGTACCTGACCATCTCCTTAAAATTTATCTGTCCCCGTCTTGTGCTCCTTTCATCTAAATCACCAATAATTTGGCCCACAGGGTGGTTTTTTTGGATTTTAAATGGAATATCTCTTTGATGAAGATCAATGGGGTCAGCTGGACCTTCGTCTTCTGAGTCAGAATTTGATTCTGCGACGGCTTGGCTTGATGTTGGTTCTGATGTTGAGATCCCAGTATCAACATTGGTATCAACATCTCTCAGTTCTCTGGATTCAGCACCTGCATCTCGGTTCTCAATTCCTGCACTATCATCTGAAGTAGGAGTGACATTTTCTTGAGAATTTTGATCATAAACCAGATCATTATCCTCGGAAGGTTTGACTCCACTCGTTAGATCATCGAACTTGACATTAACTGACTCAAACATGCTTCGATTTCTAAGGTTAAACAACCTATATTCATGACTATTTTGGGAATAACCCATGAAAATGCATTTGTCACTCTTTGAGTCCAGTTTAGCCAAATGATTTCTATCGTTGAGCACATAGCAAATACATCCAAACACATGAAAGTAGCTCAAGTTCAGTTTTCTACCCATCAATAACTCGTAGGGAGTAGCACGTGAACCTGGTCTAAAAGAAACTCTATTTGTAATATGACATGCAGTGTTCATTGCTTCATCCCAAAAACATTTTGCAATTCCATTAGAAATGAGCATAGTTCTAGTCATCTCAGCAAGAGTCCTATTCTTACGTTCAGCTATGCCATTTTGTTGAGGGGTAATAGGTGAGGAAAACTCATGATTTATACCCTCCGAAGTGCAGTATTTTGAAAAAGATGTATTTTCAAACTCTTTTCCGTGATCAGTTCTAATCTTACCAATGTTCACATTAAACCTTACACATAGCTTCTTTGCAAGTTTTTTGAAAGCCTCAAAAGTTTCAGATTTTTCTTTTAGAAATTCTACCCAAGTGAATCTAGAAAAATCATCAACAATAACGAATACATACCTCTTACCACCAAGGCTCTCAACCTCAAGTGGTCCCATGAGATCCATATGTAGAAGTTCAAAGCAAGATGATGTGGTGAGACTCTGCTGGATTGGATGTGGTACTCTTACCTGCTTTCCTTTCTGGCATGCTTCACATACAGGTATAATCTTGGTGTTGAGCTTAGGCAGCCCACTCACAACTTCTTCTTTGGCCAACTTGTCCATCATCTTGTAATTCACATGTCCAAGCTTTTGATGCCATAACTCAGCATCACTTAATTGGGACAGTCTGCAAAAAGCATCACTTTGGATTTAGTAGCAATTATCTGAAGTCCTTTGACCAGTGAGAATACAAGGTCCATTCTGCTCGTAGACTTCACACTTCTCATGGTTGAATTTGACACTAAAACCTCCGTCGTACAATTGACTTATATTGATCAAATTTGCAGTAAGTCCTTCTACTAACAACACATTTTCCAGAGTTACAA
Source organism: Phtheirospermum japonicum (assembly GCA_014905375.1). Taxonomy (NCBI): domain Eukaryota; kingdom Viridiplantae; phylum Streptophyta; class Magnoliopsida; order Lamiales; family Orobanchaceae; genus Phtheirospermum; species Phtheirospermum japonicum. Next base: position 536,808 of record BMAC01000375.1, read on the forward strand.
CACCGGGAACATGGAGAGTTCCTTGACCAACAATTTGGCCATTTGCGCCTCCACCATACTTTACTTTTCCACCTCGAAATATGACAATGTTGGAAAGTAACTCTTCTGACCCAGTCATATTCTTGGAGCACCCACTATCGAAATACCAGGCTCTAGGGACGTGGGACTTCAGGGAGGTATGGATCATGTTACACTTGACGTTATTTTTCTTGACCCACACTTGTTTGAACCTGGTGTTGGTATTGATGTTGATATGACGGAAACCAACATTGGATTTAGCAGCCTCATTAGTTCTCTGAAATTGTCTTCTCTCGCCTATGATCTTCCAGCAAAAAGGCCTACTGTGCCCTGGTTCACCACAATGATGGCACACGAACTGTCTCCTTCACTTTTTGTGGCGTTTGGAAGATTTCTGTTCTTGACTTGAAACTTGCGTTGGCTGATCTGGTTTAAAACCAATTCCATGCTTCGAGGTTTCTGGGAAGCTCATATCTAAGATTTCATCAAGTTTCACCTTGCCTTTGTTTAGATCTGATATGGTTTTTTGGACTTTTGTCAACTCGGTTTTTGTCTTTTCCAACTCAACATCCTTCTTGGTAAGAGATGTCTCCAAACAGACAATTATGTCTAGCTGATCATCCTTTTCTTTGGTCAGTTTCTCCACTTCTTTCACAAGAGCCTTGACCTTGAGTACCTATTTTCCCCAGCTAACAAACAGTTGCTGGTGCTCAACACTTAGCAGTTCCTACTCCTTTTGGTAATATGTAGTTTCAGCATTCAAGCACACGATGTTGGTTTCAAGGATATCAACATGGACATCGTCGCCCCGCACAACATGGGTAAATAAGGATGGAACAGGATCACTTGACTCGGAATCATTGACACCCTCAGTGAAGTCAGTAGCAACCATGCTTTTCTTCCTAAGAGTATTAGGACATTCATTCTTGAAGTGTCCCCAACCTTTACATTCATGACATTGCACCTTACTGAGAGGTCTCGTGGGGTTGGATGCATTGGGGAGTGCGGATGTGGATTGAGATCTGGGAAGAGCACGTCTAGTAAATTTTGGTGTAGACACCTGTGGTCTGGTCTTCGTACTTGAGCCTCCAAGGCTATTCTTCTTCTTCAAGAAACTATTGAAACGTTGGGTGACAAACGAAAATTCGTCTTCATCAAGCGTAGTGGATTCCATTTTTTTCAGAATCCCATTAAAATCAAACTCCTCATCATCTTCGTAGTTGTCTGGATTAGAGTCTGAGGAGAAGGCAACATTCTTCTCTTTTAAGTTGGAGCCGAGGTGTTCCATCTCATACTGCTTAAGGTTTCCAACTAAGGTGTTGAATTCAATGTTATCAACATCTTTAGACTCTTCTATAGCAACCGCCTTCATATTATATTTCTTCGAAATAGACCTCAGCAGTTTTCCTACAAGTCGAGAGTTAGTTATTGACTCACCAAGCTCTCTGCACTCATTTGTGATGTCTGATAACCTCATCGAATAGTCCATGATCGACTCCTTCTCATCCATTCTCATCGCTTCAAACGTGGACAACAACATTCTCAGCCTTGATTTCTTCACGCTCGCAGTTCCTTCACACACCCTTTGGAGTGCGTCCCATGCGTCCTTTGCTGAATCGCAATTCTTGATGGCTCTGTAGTAACTTACATCTACATAACCACACAAGGCGTTGATGCATTTAGAACTCCAGTTCGCAGCAGCCACTTCGTCAGCATTCCAGTCTTCCTCTTTCTTGGGGATGGTGTCGCCTTCACCATCACGTGGCTTTTCCCATCCAACGAGGATGGTTCTCCATGCTCGTTCATCAATGCTTTTTAAGTGTTAACGCATCCTCTGCTTCTAGAGAGAATAATTCTCTCCGTTGAGAATCGGTGGCCTTGGGTTGTCTTGAGCATCCATAGCACCTAAAAATAAAGATCAGTACTTAAAAGGTTAAGTAACCCGCTCTAAATGCCAATTGTAAAATTTGAAGGTTTATGGTTTTGAAAATAAGTCTCAAATTTACGATGTTGTTATCAATGTTAAACAACACTGGTTAACAACATCGACCAGAGTAAAATAAAAATATGCAGCAGAAATAATTGAAAAACACGAAATAACAAATTCAGTTCATAAGTAAAAGTACTTGTAAACTTGGGTGTACAAACCCGAAAACTATATTACTTCTTTGTTTTTCGATCAATACAAAAATATTAAGTAATATATGAAAACTAAAGTATCAAAACACATGATACTAAATATTTGTCGCCTAGGTTGATCAAGCTCTTCTCTGTTGGTCACACAACTTCAAATAGCTTGACAATATCGATCAATGGCTTCAAGTAGTTTTTCGTGTTGAGGAATTTATTCTTGGGAATAATTCCTTATTTTGTTATTTTTTTATTTGCCTTTCTTGGGCCCAAAATATATTAGGAAACTAGATTTAGGACTCTAGATTTGTTTCCTAGATTGTGTCTAAGACTTTATTTAGTTTCCTAGTTTATGTATAGGACTTGTTTAACTTGTCTACCAAGTTTAGGACTCTAGGACTCTTGTCTATTTAAGAGAAGACAAAGCCAAGAGAAGAGCATACCTTCGATACACTTACATATACGATATTTAGAGAAGGACTTTTTACGCACGGGATTTTTAGAGACGCACGACGCAAAGAAAAAGGACGCACGGCAAGATAGAGAACGACGCAAAGCAAGGCAAAACGCACAGCAAGGAAAAAGACGTGAAAGCTACTTGGAGCCATTGTTTGAGATTAACAAGTTCTTCGAAGTTGCGTGACCAACGGAGAAGATCTTGCCATTCCGACGACAAGTATTTAGTATCAAATTTATTGATATTTTAGTTTTCATATATTACTTCATATTTTTGTATTGAACGTGAAAAAGAAAGTAATATAGTTTTCGGGTTTGTACACCCAAGTTCACAAGTATTTTTACTTGTGAACTGAATTTTAAATTGCTGTGTTCGATTATTAATATTTATTCCGCTGCACGTTTTTAAACTCTGTGTGATGTTGGTTTCGATGTTGTTAACATCGTTCTCAACCTCTGTTTTCTAAAACTGCTGTTTATTATTATAAAACTGCTTGATGTTGGTATTCAGTGTTGGTTAACATTAAAAGCAACATCATAAACTGATACTTATTTTCAAAATCATAGACCTTCAAGTTTTACACTTTGTGTTCTTCACTTGCCGAACGTTTTGCGTCTTGCGTCGCCCGTCTTCTCAAAATCCCTTGCGTAAAGATTGTAAGTAGCTTTAGGATTCTATTGTCTTAAATAGACAATCCTAGAATCCTAAACTAGGTAAACAAATAAAAACAAATCCTAAACACAATCTAGGAAACTAATAAAGTCTTAAACGTAAACTAGGAAACATAATATATTCCTAAATCTAGTTTCCTAACTTATTTTGTGCCCAAGAAAGGCAAATAACAAAATAGAAATTATTGCCAAAAATAAATTTCTCAACACACTAATTTTCTTAACATTATAATCGACATCTTAAAATTCAAAATTTTTGGTGGGCAAGGCCGCGCGTTGCACACTGCCTTTGTTTCCTAGTATACATATATATGAGGAGAGAGTGGGGGTGGGGACATGAAGTAACGATAATTGATGCAGATTGGATTAGATTGTCTATAAAGGCGGTAAGAGCAACTTTCAGCTTAAGAAACAAAAAATAGTTCAAAAAAAAAGAGAAAAATCTTAATAAATTCATTTACAGTGCCGTGTCACAGACTCACAGTAGTGCACACAGTAAGAAACACCACCAGCTGGTTGGTTTTTAGCTCATTAAATCACAACTCACATGCGTTGTCATTAAATCATAAGCTGTCTTTTTTCCTTTATCGCGTGTTTATGGAATCCTATATGACTTCAATATAATTCCTCTAATTTATCAGATGTTGAATACATATTCAATTTATAAATATAGAAAATTATTTAAAAAATAACTGTAAAAAAGTACAAAGAGATTTAGCCCTTTTACTAATTCAAAAAAATAAAATAAAGAAAATTCAATGAATTAGCAAAATCCAAGTAGATGATAATTTAGAAATAAGGAATATGTTTTTGGATATGGTATAATCGGAACACTCATATCAGTATGCACTATGATGCGATCAAAAAAATTGGTGTTTCAAGAATAGAGATAACTGACCTCAAATATGAAATCATCGACTTGAATACGCGATCAGCGACCTGATAGATCTCCAAGAGCCTCTTGACAACATAATCGATCCTACAAGACAAAGCCTAAGCCAAGGCAGTGGACGGCCCTGGCTTAGGCCCTCCGATGATTAAGTTAGCGAGTGCGAGAGATATCCGTGAGTTCAAAACGTATGATTCAACTTAAAATAAAAGTAAAGCCTGAGTCCTCTTTATATACATAAGAGAATTGTTCTCCAAGCTAGGGTTACCTTCTCCCACTATAATACCATAAATACCAAACCGACTTATAATTAGGATTTCTCCTGTGTGCTAAGTTCCCATTAATAATAGATCTCTCGCTAAATTACCATAATAGATCTGGGCCTGTGATTCTTTCTTTGATATAGTCCGCGAGACCCCACAAAATAACCCACATTAGCTCGTTTGGGCCCAAAATCCATAAAGCCCAACACCCAACGCCGAGCTGGTAAACTATAAGAGCTCGCTACCCTGTATAAGAGCTTGCCATTCCCATACATCAGGTCGCTAACCCTTAAAACAACTCGCTCAACCCCCATAAAGAGTGCTCCTTCCGATAAAAGAGGTCGCTTACCATAAATACCTGCATACATCTGACATGAATATTTAGTGTCGTATCACACTAAATAGAGTTTGATAACGCACATAAGTAACCCTGATAAATTTATGGGATAATTCACCCCCCCCCCCCCCCCCCAATGTAAGCATTTTTTTACACATTTCCCCCCAAAGTGTTTTTTATTCCACTTTGCCCCCTGATGTACAATAATTTTTGACGTTGCCCCACAAACTTTATTTCCGGCAGAATATTCCTTTTAGATTCCATCGACAGGCAGTTGGGGGTTAAAGTGAGAGAATATTATAGTTTGGGAGGCAAATTAAAATAATATAAATATTGAATTTTTTTCTTAAAATTTTATATTTAAAAAATATATAATTTTTATCTTATACTCACACACACACACACACAAAGTTGTCAATACGATTCCAATGTAAAAAAAACCACCCATAAATCTCCAGTTAATATTTATAATTTTCTAAATATAAATATTGCCAATACTATAATTATAATCTTATATAATAATGTACTCATGATTAATATAGTATTTAATCACACATACAAATAATAATATTGAATGATAATTTTATTTTTTCTATCATAATATTATAATGCATATACGAAATAAACCTTTATTTTATTTTATTCAATTATAATACATAATAATATATTATTATGTTCCTTAGCCTAATAAGTTACATGATACTTAATCATGTGTTACATATTTAATAATAAAAAATGTATTGGCAATATTTATATTTTAAAAATCATAAATATTAATTGGAAATCTATGGGGGATTGTTTTTCTTTAACTGGAATTGTTTTGACAACTTTGTGTGTGTGTGAGTATAAGATAAAAAATATATGTCTTTTTCAAATATAAAATTTTAAGACAAAAATTTAATATTTATATTATTTTAATTTGCCTACCAAACTAGAAGATTTTTTACACTTTACCCCCCAATCTATAAGATTCTTTCACTTTGTCCCCCAGTTGCCCGTCGAAGGAATCTAGAAGGAATATTCCACCGAAAATAAATTTTAGAGGATAACGTCGAAAATTATTGTACATCAGGGGGTAAAGTGGAATAAAAAAAATACTTCGAAGGACAATGTGTAAAAAAATGCATATATTGGGGGGCAAAAAAACTTATCCCTAAATTTATATACATATTGTTGTGGGGTGGATGATGAATCATGGAACTTGGGGTCCTTCGTATAGTGATGGCTTAAAATCTGAGTCTGTGCCACATTAGCAAATCAAAAATAAAAACATGTTAGAAAATGTGTTGATTCAAACAACAAGAGGCAATGAGATGCAAGAGTTCAGTGTGCACAATGTAAATTAAGAGGCAGAGCAATGAGAAACACATGAATTAAAAAAACAGAGTTCAAATAAGAACATAACCATTCATAGCAGTATTGTTTTGAGTCAAGACGGGATTTTGAAGGAGAAAGATGAAGATGCGAAGAACCCTAATTTGGGGAAAGAAATTGGGGATCGAATTGTGAAATCGGATCCGTTCCCAAATGGTCAAGTAGATGGAATGCAGCCAACCAGTGAGGAGGGGACACGTGGCAGTGTGCTAGCAACCAGGGCATATTGTAATTTGATAGTGGGCAAGGGACATTATGGTTATTTCATTATATTGCTCTTATTATAATATTTTAATTAAAACAAACAACATCTTTAGTGGTCCAAAAAACATTAGTTGTAACACTCTCCTTATTTAAAGGAGTAATGAAGAAACGAAAAGGCATGCTTGGAAATCAGATTCATTTTCTCATCCTCTTTTCTCTCTCCTCACCTACCTTCCTCTCCAATTCTATTCTTATTCATCTATCTCCTACAATTATCCATCAAATAAATCTGCAGAAATTAAGTAAACACAACATCTGGTATCCAGAGCACACTCTTGGGCATGGCAGAAATCATCAGATTTAAAGACCTACAAGAGGCACAGAAAAAAATAGATCAAGCTCTCCAAATGGAAAAAAAAAATGGAACTGATAGAAATCAAGTTACAGGAGCAATTGGCCAACACAAACAATGAATTGCATGAGCAAATTACAGAAATCAGGGCTGAAATAAAGGAGCAACTATCTAGGATCAGCAACGGGTATGATCAATTGACTACTGTCCTCGCAGCTATTCGGCTTCAGTTGCAAAACCCGAATCAAGGAAGGAGACCTACAGAGGAGTCCATTCTGGGGGAGCCACCACCACATCCTGCAATTGAAGGGATTAATCACAGAAATCAAGTTATTACAAGGCACAGAGAAAACAATAACAGTCAGGTTCTGAGCCCTATTCCCAAAATTGATTTTCCCCATTTTGATGGCAATAAAGCAAGGTCTTAGATATTAAGGTGCAATAGCTACTTTAAACTGGTCCCTAACATACCAGATCCAGATCCACAGAAGGTGAATCTAGTTATTATACACCTAGTGGGAAAAGCAGCCATATGGTATCATAATTGGGGTGCCAGGTTAGGAGATATTTCATGGGCTCAGTTTATTGACTTTATATCTGCCAGGTTTGAGGAATTAAAGGAATCCAAAATCATTGCAGAATTTAATAAGTTGAAATTACATGGCAACTATGAAGAGTATGTTGAGAGGTTTAAAGAGCTTAAGTCATGTATGTTAATGGGCAACCATGGGCAATTTTCTGAAGAGTACTTTATTGCCAGTTTTGTTAGTGGGCTGAATGATGAACTACAGGCATTTATCACCATGTTTAACCCACACACTCTGTAGCACACTATAGAATTGGGCAGGAAACAGCTACTTACACTTGAACCCATCACCAGGAAGGTGAAAGGAACCACTAGAGTGAATCAAGGAACTTATTACCCTCCTAAAAACAGGGTGGAGACAGCTCAGGCAACCCCTATCAAAATAATTGTACCCCAAGGCAACAAAGGACTTATCAAACTACTCACTGCTAATGATATGGCTGCTAGGAGGGAAAAAGGACTATGTTACAACTGTGATGAACAATTTTCTTATGGCCACAGGTGTAAGAACAAGATTACCTACATGATAATGACTGAGGAGGAAGAACTGCAGTGCTCAAACATGCATAACACCCAAGAGCAATTAAAAGGAACCCTTGCAGAGTTGGAGGAAGTACAAATGACCTTGAATACCATTTCAGGGGAATCAGGAACTACTACTATGAGGATGATGGGCTATTATGGGGGACATCAGCTACATATTCTTATTGATTCAGGAAGCACCCTGAGTTTTATGCAAGAAGAAACTGCTAAGAAGTTGGGGTGTAAGCTGGAAGGGGTGAAACCCATCCTTGTTAAGGTAGCTAATGGCCAAAAGATGGTAAGCTCACACAGGGCAGAGGGCTTTCAATGGGATATGCAGGGATAAAAACTTACTTATCCACTGAGGTTATTACAACATGAAGGGTATGACCTGATTTTGGGGGGTGATTGTCTCAAAACTTGTACCCCTATAGAGTTGGATTATGAGAAAATGACACAGTAAATGCTGGAAGGAAGAGGGTTAAGTTGCATGCTCTCACTAACCAACCTGAGCTTCAGCTTATTACAGGATCTGCCTTGTATAAACTGATACATTTAAATGAGGGGGAGGAAGTACAAGAATTATATTGGGTCACTACGCAGAAGACAGATCAGGAAGACAACCCTATACTTAGATATCTACTGGATGAATATGAAGATGTATTTGGTGAACCACAAGGGCTGCCACCAGAGAGGGGGATTGAACATCAAATTTTGTTAAAACCTGACAGCTCACCTAAGCACCAATATCCCTACAGGACTACCCATGAACATAAGGATGAGATAGAAAGAATTGTTAAGGAAATGCTGGAGTCTGGGACTATTCAGAACAGTAAGAGCCCATTTGCATCCCCTGTTATTTTTGTTAAAAAGAAGGACTCTACTTGGAGGTTATGTGTGGATTACAGTTATCTCAACCAGCTAACAATTAAACATGATTACTCTATTCCTGTGATAGATGAGTTACTAGATGAGCTACATGGGGCTAAGTATTTTTCCAAGATTGATTTAAGGTCAGACTACTTCCAGATTCTTATGAAACCAGAACACAGGTTCCTCACAGCCTTTAGAACTCACCATGGTCATTATGAGTTCTTGGTTATGCCTTTTGGGTTGTGCAATGCACCTGCAAACTTTCAGTCCTTAATGAACCAGGTTTTTAATGATTACCTAAGGAAATCAATTTTGGTTTTTTTTGATGACATTCTTGTTTACAGTCAGGCCCTTGATGAACATAAGGAGCACTTGAGGCAAGTCCTACAAAAGCTGAGGGAGAACAAACTGTATACTAAAAGAAGCAAGTGCATCTTTGGGAGGTTGTAAATAGAGTACCTAGGCCATATAATCTCACAGCAAGGAGTATCGACTGATCTAGATAAGATCAGTAGTATGGTCCAATGGCCAGCACCTACTACTGTCAAACAGCTGAGGGGGTTTTTGGGTCTGACTGGATACTATAGGAAGTTTGTGAAGGGTTATGGGGTGTTAAGCAAGCCCCTTACTGAGTTATTGAAGAAGGGAAAGTTTGAATGGGGTGATCAGCAAGAGTTGTCTTTCAATAAGCTCAAGGATGCAATGGTAAGTGCCCCAGTGTTGGCATTGCCTGATTTTTTATGCTAGTGGCACTGGAGTTGGGGCTGCATTGATGCAGGAAGGGAGGCCTATATCTTACATGAGTAAAACATTATGTTCCAGGAATCAGGCACTCTCAGTTTCTGAAATGGAATTTTTAGCAGTACTCATGGCAATACAAAGGTGGAAGCACTACTTGCAGGGTAATAGATTCATCATAAAAACTGATCAACAGGCATTGAGACATTTACTAGATTAGAAAATCATGACACCTACCTAGCAAAGGTGGATCACCAAGCTCCTTGGTCTGGACTATGTGATTAAATACAAGAAGGGGAGTGACAATAGGGTAGCTGATGCTTTGTCCAGAATTAACCCTTTAGAGAATTGCTGTGAGGTTATATCTACTGTAACTCCAACGTGGGTACAACAAGTGGTGCATAGTTATAAGGGAGATGCTTATATGTCAAAGATCATAGGGGCTAACACCATAGATCCTAAATCCTACCCTCAGTTCACCTTAAAAGAAGGAGTCCACAGATATAAGAACAGGCTGGCAGTTGGGGCAGACAAAGAGTTAAGGTAGTCTATCTTCAGGGCTATGCACTCTTCTGCTTTTGGAGGACACTCTGGGATACAGGGAACCTATATGAGACTTCAAAGGGTCTTCTATTGGCCAGGAATGAAGAAAAATGTAACTAGTTCAGTGCAAGGATGTGGGGTGTGTAAGATGACCAAACCAGAAAATGGAGCCTACCCTGGCTTACTCCAGCCCTTACCTGTTCCAGAACAGGCTTGGACCCACATTACTATGGACTTCATTGAGGGTTTACCTAAGTCTTATGGCAAGAATGTGATACTAGTGGTTATTGATAGATTCACTAAGTATGCACATTTCCTGACCCTATCCCATCCCTTTACAGCAATGGATGTGGCTCATACCTTCCTAGACACTGTTTACAAACTCTATGGTATGCCAGTTAGCATGGTAACTAACAGGGATAAAATATTCACTAGCCATTTCTAGGAGGAGCTTTTCAAACTAATGGGGGTGAGGTTGGGTATGACATCAGCATACCATCCACAATCAGATGGGCAAAGTGAGTGGTTGAATCAGAGTTTGAGGGTTATCAAAGGTGCATGGTTCATAAAACCCCTAAACAATGGGCTAAATGGATTCCTTTAGCTGAATTCTGGTACAATACTAATTTCCACTCTGGCCTAACGCTCACACCCTTCCAAGCACTCTATGGCTATCCACCCCACTCTACAACTTATCTTCCTATTTAGACTGACAACAAGGATGTGCAGACTTGCATGCAAGAGAGACAGTACATCAATGAGATAATCAGAGAGAATTTGACACAGGCTCAACAACGAATCAAAGCTTATGCAGATAAACACAGAAAGGACAGATCTTTTGAAGTAGGGGATTCTGTTTTCCTCAAATTACAACCATTTCGACAAAATTCAGTGGTGGTTAGAAAAAATCTCAAACTTTCTGCTAGGTACTTTGGACCATACGAAATAACTGAAAAAATTGGAGAGGTTGCTTACCGCTTAAAACTACCTAAAGGACCTAAGGTTCACCCGGTGTTCCATGTTTCTCTGCTCAAGGGATAGGTACTTGCTGGCATACATGTGTGTAAGGATCCACCTCCAACTGGTCCAGATGGGTGCTTCAAACTCGAGCCTTATGAGGTACTCAATTCGAGGGAGATAATTCATCGGAGGGAGCCGATGCCTCAGATACAAGTCTGATGGGATGACCACGAACCGCCTGCAGCCAATTGGGAAGATGTCAACTATATCCGCCGCAAGTTCCCAACTTTCGATCCTCGAGGATGAGGATCTCAATTTCCGGGGGGTATTGTTGTGAGTCAAGACGGGATTTTGAAGGAGAAAGATGAAGACGCGAAGAACCCTAATTTGGGGAAAGAAATTGGGGATTGAATTGTGAAACCGGGTCCGTTCCCAAACGATCAAGTAGATGAAATGCAGCTAACCAATGAGGAGGGGACACGTGGCAGTGTGCTGGCAACCAGGGCGTGAAGTAATTTGATAGTGGGCAAGGGACATTTTGGTCATTTTCATTATATTGCTTTTATTATTATGTTTTGATTAAAACAAACAGCATCTTTAGTGGTCCAAAAAACATGAGCTGTAACACTCTCCTTATTTAAAGGAGTAATGAAGAAACGAAAAGGCATGCTTGGAAATCAGTTTCATTTTCTCGTCCTCTTTTCTCTCTCTTCACCTACCTTCCTCTTCAAGTCTATTCTTATTCATCAATATCCTACAACTATTAGAGCTAGAAAAAATTGGCCCGGCCCAACCCGATTTTAGGTGGGCCTGGGCCTTAATTTAAAAAGCCCAAAAAAATCGGGCAAAAATAGCCCGGCCCAGTAGGCCTGATTGGAAAAATTAGCTACATCAGAACTCTTTCATAAACTTGGCCAAACATTTCCAAACCCTAATTTCTTTTTTCTCTCTTCACGGCCACACCCCCACCACACCAGGTCCACCACCACGATACACGAGCAAAATTCTTGTCCCCGTCGCCTCCACGAATAAGACCCATAAGCCACCTCAGAACTCTTTCGTAAATGATTAGTGCATATTTGTCCTTATTTTTATTAGTATTTAGTTTAATTTTCCTTTTTTTGGTATAAGTTGGGTGGTTTGAGCTTAAATTCGTATATTTGTACTTCCAGCTTATTTTACCGCTTTTTGATCTAAATTGATGCAAATAAGTGATTATTTGTGAGTTTTTACTTTATAGCTAAGTAACTAGAAGATTTCAGCACGTAATTAGATGAAGTTTGATGTTCGAGAGTTGAGAACGAGCTTTCCGATGAAAGAGTAGCAGAAAGATCGAGAAAATGAGACGTGCGATGAAGCTGCGTCGATCGACGCAGGCGTCGACGCTCTGTCGATGCGACTCTACCCACGACGGTTGACACTATGTCGACGCCATGACGACGTAACTCTCTGAAGCGTCGATCCAAAGGTGCATCGGTCGACGCTCAAGACGACGTAACTCTCTGAAGCGTCGACCCAAGGGTGCGTTGATCGACGCCCATGCCCTATCGACGCGAGCGCATCGGACGCGTCGACGCCGAGCCCTAGCTCGCTTCGGTTGATGCAACGTCAACTTGATGGCCCATAAACGGATTTTAGGGTTTCTTATGCTCCAAGACAAGTGAAAACTATAAGACCCTTCTCTAAGTCCGTACACGAGACACACCACATACACGATACAACACTAAAACACTACTTACAGTCCATCTGCTCGAAGACAATACACCATAACATCCATACACGATCAAGAGATTCAAGAATCGCGAGTTCCAGGTTCTACTCGATAGTTCGTGATTCGTTCTTCGGCAAAGATCCACGCAATCTCTCCGGATTAGCTAAAGAACTTACTGTAATTTCTTAGTTTAAATAAGTACTCTAAAATCTTTAATTGTATTCTGAGTTTAATTTATGCAATTAAGTAGTAGCTTTTCAATAATCGTTCTTGAATCATTTCACGTTTCAAACCCTAGATACTTTTGCTATTCGGATTCGTAATCTTTAGTTTAATTAATATTTGGTTGTTATTCGTGCTTAGATAATTCATTCCGATTATCTTATGCTTTAGATAATTGCTTTTCGATTATGCTAGTGATCTTGTTTGAGTTATTAGATTAATTTCTCGAATTTACATGTTCTGGTTGCTGAATTAGATTGCATAGTTTTAATTAATGCTCATGCGTTTTACATTTTTAGATAATCAAAACAACCAATCCCCTTGGTTGTTATTCGTGCTTAGATAATTCATTTCGTTTATCTTATACTTTAGATAATTGCTTTTCGATTATGCTAGTGATCTTGTTTTAGTTATTATATTAATTTCTCGAATTTACATGTTCTAGTTGCTGAATTAGATTACATAGTTTTAATTAATGCTCAAGCGTTTTACATTCTTAGATAATCAAAACAACCAACCCCCAACCCCCCCAATCTGTATAAGTTACTTGTGATTAAACAAACCATTCAAGATTCCGATTGTATGTTTCTCGAGAGACGACTCAAGTCAACTTTGCCAACCTACACGCGACCCCGTTTTATTGCGGGCAAGCTATTGAATTTTTGACAAATATTTATAAGTAGCACAAAGGCTTGAATCAGTAAACTCGGCTTGTCTCGTCGTTGCTGATACAGTGCTACGTGGCGCCGAACCCTAATCAGGTAATTTTTCTTATTTTATTTTTTTGATTTTGCCAATTTTAATCGCAAGACCAAAAAACAGAGAAATTGAATTTAATAATTTGCAAGAATAAAAACCCATTGGCCGTCGCCTAAAATATAATGCAGTTTTGTTCACTTTCTTGGTATATTTTTTTTTAAGAAACAGAAAAGTTACATTAAAACTAGAACATTTTCCTTTTCTGGTTCTATTCTTAATTTTGTTCTTGTTTTGTGTTGGGGTGGGAGGGATCAATTTCGTTTTAAGCACATTACTGACATATCTTTCCAAAGGAAAAATAATTCACAACATATGGTGTGAAAGAGTGATAAAAAAGCTTAATCATAATCATACTTCTTAACTAATTAAACATGAGCAAAAATATTAACTTTTAGAAGTGCTTTGCCTAACAAGATCCCAAGATCTTCTCCTTTACTTTCAACATTAAAACACAACACCCTTTTGAGGTTATCTAATATGCAAGTTGTGGCGAGGTTCTGTATTTTCTCATTTGTAAAATAGCAGATGCAGTTTTAAATGAGAGTAAAAAAGGTGAATATCTTTGAGATATTATAATTAAAGTGAATTTATATTCTTCTTTCATTGTTCATTTTTTTTCTTGTATATTATTATGATGGCAATTGACTTTCTTGATCAACACACGTGGTAGTTGAATAAATTGGAAAATATTACTTTCTTGTTTATAATATAAATATCAATTATACCAATTATTTAAAATACCTATTTTATTAGTAATATTTATATAACACATTCAAATTGAAATACTAATATTACATATTTAGTTTAAATAATAAGGATTGGAAATTGATTTGCATTAATGCTGCCTTTTTATTTGTTTCTCCTTAACTACTTATATATTATGTAGTACCAACTCAAGGTTGTTTTAGTTTACTTATCCATGTTTTGTGTGGTTACCAAATATTTACAAGTGATTTGTTTTTTTCTCCTATCTGCCAAAAAAAAATTATGAAAATCGGGTCGATGTTAAGTCTTGTTTGGGTAAATACTGATAATTTAATTATGTGAATTGTTGCAGATATGGACAGTGATAAAACTCTGGAGTCGCAAGATGATGACTTTAAATTGTTGGAATGTACTCCTCCTCCACAAACTAAGAGTAGTACTGGTGATGCTTCGGTTAATACGTCCAAGAGAAAGAGTATGGGTGATGAAACATTGGCGGAAGAAGATGTTCAGAAAGGTAAGTCTAATGAGTGGCAATATTTTCAAAAACGGCCAAAATGCAAAATTAGTCCACTAACTTAGGGCAGTTGGGGATTTTAGTCCACCGAGTACACGGGTGGCGATTTTAGTCCACTATTTTAAAAGAAATCGCACATTTAGTCCATTTTTGACCTGAAATTTGATTTTGGCCGAAAATTTGATTTTGACCCAATTTTTTGGGATTTTGACCGGCCAACATGGGACGGGTGGCGATTTTAGTCCACTAATTTAAAAGAAATCGCACATTTAGTCCATTTCTGACCTAAAATTCAAATTTGTTTTTAATTTGTTTTTCTGAATTCGAATGATTAGGAGGTTTATCTCTTGGTTCGTGTGCGTGTGGTTCAAAATTGAAATGCCAACTTTAGTTTAAAAAGTACAGAGATGATGTCTCCCAAGTCTTCTTCGTTTTTTTTTACTTTATTTTATTATTTTTATTTTAATAAATACCCACGTGTCATTATTAATTTTTATAATTAAAATGAAAATTAAGTCAGCACATATGTGACATGTTGGCTGGTCAAAATCCCAAAAATCGGGTCAAAATTCAATTTTCGGGCAAAATTCGAATTTCAGGTCAGAAATGGACTAAATGTGCGATTTCTTTTAAATTAGTGGACTAAAATCGCCACCCGTCCCATGTTGGCCGGTCAAAATCCCCAAAAATTGGGTCAAAATCCAATTTCCGGCCAAAATTCAAATTTCAGGTCAGAAATGGACTAAATGTGCGACTTCTTTTAAATTAGTGGACTAAAATCGCCACCTGTGTATTCGGTGGACTAAAATCCCCAACTGCCCAAAATTAGTGGACTAATTCTACATTTTGGCCTTCAAAAACCTGTTATTGTAGACGGGGTAAAGAAAACCAAATGCTTGCGTTGTAGTAAATCATATACATGCACATCTAAGTTAGAAACTAGTCATTTGAGGCGCCATGTTCTTAAGTGTTACAAAACTCCTCAGTTTCATGATGTTGGTTCATTGTTAGAATGACAAATCAAATAATTAAAAAAGTGGAAGTTTGATAATAAGGATTATCGAGATGCACTGTCTAAAGCTGTTATTTTGCGTGATCTCCCATTCAGTTATTCTGAGTATGAAGGAATATGTGCTGCGAGTAAAATACTGAATCCTGAATTTAAACTTGTGAGTAGGAACACTCTAAAAGCTAATAGTCAGAATGTGTTTTTGAGTGAAAAATCAAAGTTAAAGAGTGTGCTTATTAGTATTCCCGGTAGAATTTGTTTGACTTCCGATGTGTGGACTGCTGTGACTACGAAGGGTTATATGTCTGTGAATGCTCATTATGTTGATGAAAATTGGAAGTTAAATAGTAAGCTCCTTGCATTTTGTAACTTGGATGATAAACATACGGGGGTAGGATTACCTAGTAAGGTGCTTGAAGTGCTTAAGGATTGGGAATAGACTCCAAAATATTTTCCATTACCTTAGACAATGCCTCTAACAATGATGGCATGCAAAGACATCTAAAAGATAGGCTGAATTTGCGAAATGGCTTTCGTGGTGAGTTTTTCCGTGTGAGGTGTTGTGCACATCTTTTAAATATTATTGTTCAAGACGGTTTAAAAGCGGCGGGCAAAGTTTTGGAAAAAAATTAGAGACTGTGTTAAGTACGTGAAGGCTTCAGATCGTAGATTGAGAGCATTTCAAAAATGTATTGAAGAGGTTCAGTTGAATAATATTGGTGGTAGTTTCTTGAGGTTAGATGTGACAACTAGATGGAATTCTACGTATTTGATGCTCGAAAGTGCTATTAAATATCGTCGTGCATTCTCTACTTTAGACTACAATGATGATAATTATAATTTATATTCAACTAATGAAGAGTGGGAAAGAGCGGAGAGAGTACGTGCTTTTTTGGCCCCTTTTTATCATATTACTAACTTGATATCCGGATCATCTTACCCCACTTCAAACTTGTATTTCATGCAAGTTGCAAGTATTGAAATGAAATTGAATGAAAATTTGGCATGTGAAGATGAAGTGATCAAAGATATGGCATCAAGTATGAAACGAAAGTTTAACAAGTACTGGAAGAATTATTGTGTCGTTCTTGCACTTGGAAGTGTTTTTGACCCAACAGCAAAGTTGCAATTTTTGAACTTTTGCTATAAGAGACTTTACCCTAATGGTTACGAAGAGAAGGTGGATATGGTAAAAGAGGCTCTGTACAAGCTTTTTGGTGAATATGAGCACAATGAGATTGCATCAAGTTTATCTCATCATATTTCAAGAGAGGGTCAAAGTCTATCGAGCTCACAACTTCCAATTTCAAGTGGATCAAGCACATCATTAAAGGCATCAATTCTTTATGTAAGTTTGTCTAATATATATAGTATTTAGATTTCTTTTGTTTGTTTTTTCCTCCTGTCCTTTTAGGAAACTTAATTTTATTTATGTCTTTATCAAAGCATCAGTTCTTTTGTTTCTTTTACCAACAAGATGCAAAGTCAAATTATGTCTTTATTTTATTTAATATTTTTCCTGATATAACTTGTAACTTATAAGTGATATAAGTTGCCATTGTTTCTTTTTCTCTATTTCTTATTCTTGTTTAATTTTAGGAGTATCATGAAGAAATGAAGAGGCAAATGACTTCAAGCGAGGGGAAATCTCAACTTGATATTTACTTAGAAATCCTATGAATAGTCGATCTATGTGCAAGAACTGAGGCTCTCTAATTCAAACTTTGGTTTTCCATTTTTCTATTAGAATTATTTTTAAATATTTTCCTAAAAAGAGATTCAAGTTGTGCTTAAAGTTGATAAATAGATTAAGGAAAAAATCTCAAAATTATCTATTAGCATGTCTGTTGCTTTGCTGTGGGTGGTTTGTCCTAATCCTGAGTTCTCAAATGGCACTGGGATTTTGGATTCTGCCCGAGATGGAATTTGGCTTCTCTTGATTCGCTTAGGTCCAAGTGTTTGATCTGTTGCAGCAGGTTAAATAAGGGCCTGAAAATAGAAGGAAAAGCCTCAGTTCTACCAACGAATATTTGGGGAAAGCCTTCTTCGGCGGTTTGAGTTTGGAAAATGGAAGTAGATTATCTCTGACACTGAGTATGGTGGCAAGCACGGCTTCAGCTAGTTTCATTATTTTGTGGCCACTGTCTTTATTAGGAGTCGTAATTGCCACACAAATACAATAAATAAACTCATTATCTATTGACTCCAATGGATGAACCCATGATTTAGTTAGCTCAATTCGTCTTTTTTCAGAATGAGCGTTCTCAGCTGGTTTCATTATTTTGTGGCCACTGTCTTTATTAGGAGTCGTAATTGCCACACAAATACAATAAATAAACTCATTATCTATTGACTCAAATGGATGAACCCATGATTTAGTTATATTTATTAGGAGTCGTAATTAGCAAGTCCAAACTCAAGAGCTCATTCTCATGATCATAATATTAGTATAAGCTTGGTCTATGTCACATGCATGAAATGCAGAGTTATTCATTCAACAAGTCAATGAAAACTCTCTCTCTCTCTCTCCTTTTGAATTCTCTTTCTTTTGAAGGAAGGTAGTAGGGTAGAGGTGTTGGAAGCTAATGCTCATTGTTTAAGCAAGATTTGATCTTTGCCTCTTTAGTGTCATTTCACAGCTTGTAAGTTGTCTATCATGTTTTGTTATCTGCTGTTGTTATGATTGATTTCTTATGAGCGATGCTCTGTTCATCTGTAGGTACAGGCATTGTGCGAGAAGGCTATGGAGATTCTTATGGACGAGAGCAATGTCCAGGTCTATCTATTTTCTTCATATATGGTGTTATTGTAGGCTTGAGATAGTTGTTTGCTTGGAAAAATCTTGGTTCTTTTCCATTTAAGTAAATTATAGTTTTGTTTTTTTTTTTTTGCTTGTTTCCACATGACGTGACCAGGTCGATGCCCTATGTAGTTGTTGGGTTGAAAGTTATCATGCCCTTGCATGTTGAAGTCACTTGGAATTAATTGGACCATTTCTTTTAAGGTTGTTTTGACGTTGTAGTTTCAAATAATCTTTAGGTCCGTTGCTGGAATTACGTGGCTTATGTGATTATTTTGTTTAACTCTACGTCTTTTTTTTTTCCCTGGAGGCACTAAACTGAGTAATTATGTTTGCTAAATAAGGTTTTAACAAGCCATTCTGTTGCATTAAGAACATTTAGTGTACATGGAAAGCTCAGTTGGTCATTTTTTTCTTAATGCAGCCCATGAAAAGCCCAGTGACCATATGTGTTGATATTCATGGATAGTTCCATGATCTTGCTGAGCTTATTCGGATCGTTGGAAAAGTAAAATGTTGTTTCAATTTATGCTTTTGACTGGTATAAAGACTTATGGTGGAATCGTGTATTAATCAAGTCTTTTTCTCTGAATTGACAGTGTCCAGACACGAATTATTTGTTCATGGGGGATTATGTTGATCGAGGATATTACTCTGTGGAGACCGTGACGGTGGGTTATAACTTTCATATTTGAAGTCCTACTTGCTTTGTAAATGCTAATAGACAAAACAACACGCATGGTATTACATATATATAATCACTGCTAATTAGCATAGAGAATATTCGATAATATAGAATACATATATAATCTTGTGTTTCAGTAAAGGATACAGATATACAAAGCTTAATGCAGAGCGGATAATGAAAGTGTATGCATGTGTATGTCTCAGTTTTTATTCGTAAAGTTGCTGCGTCTTTTTAACAAGTGTATAAATCCTTTTCAGCTCTTGGTGGCTCTTAAAGTGTGTTATCCTCAACGACTCACAATTATACGTTGGCACTAAAAGGATAAATGAGAGAATGAGGGCACTGAAAGAAATCAGTTTCTCTCGATAGTATCTGAAGATTAGTTGTAAAACTATTACTTTGTGTAAGTCGTACGTATTTCATTAATCAAATTATAGTTTGGTTAGATGAGTTGTAACCTTGTAGTTTTGTTTGAGTTGTTAATTTATAGTTTGGTTAGATGGATTATTGGACAAATTATGTTCTTACTATTTGAATTTGATGAATTGTTGGGTGAATTGTGTAATTATTATTTGGTTGGGCTATGTGAAATAAATCGGTTACAAATTTTCAGGTGTGAATCGCCTAAAACGGCAAAATTAAAAAAAAACTGTAATTCTACATCGGTTATTAGAGAAACCGATGTAGTACAATCCAGTCTTACATCGGGTATTTCATGATTTACATCGGTTATTAGAGAAACCGATGTAGTATAGTCCAGTACATCGGGTTGTTCGAGTTGATTATTACATCGGTTCTAGAACCGATGTATAAACTGTGTATAACGCCCCAGGATCGCCCTACAGACCTGACGGTTAGTCCCACTGTACCGACACGAGTCTTTTTTAGCGCGTTTTGTCCTCACTCACGCGCACCCTGGAAAAACTTCCTAAGGGGTCATCCATCCCACCTCTACTACAGGCCAAGCACGCTTAACTTTGGAGTTTTGATGAGAAGGCTGCCAGAAAAGAAGATGCACCTTGTTGGCATGAGTTTACCAATCAAATCTATTGAGCTTTCCTAGGTAGTCTCATAATTTGGGGTGTTATAATCTACCCCCCTTAAACTCGCGACGTCCTCGTCGCGATTAAGCCATCTCAGGATCCGTAGCCAGGCATTGGGATTCTAGAGGTGGCTCCTACTAGGGGTGGCAATATGAGGCACGACACGATTGAACGACACGAACACGGCACGAAAAAATAGGGTTTGGGCTGAGTCTTATCGGGTTCGAGTCTTATCGGGCCGGCACGATAAGGCACGTTAAGAAACGGGTCGATAACGGGCTAACACGATAAGGCACGATAATATTTTAATTTCCCCTTTTTATATTCTTTTACTCATTGTTAGTGTTTGTAATTTTTAGTTTATTATTAGTACATTTGTCATATTATAATTTTACATGTATTTTACAATTTGTATTGATAATTTTATAAATATGTATTATATTTATTAAGAAAATCATGTATTTTATTAATTAACGGGCCGAATTAAATAATTTCAGCATTTTTGCTTATCGTGCCTATCGTGCCGTGCCGTGCTTTTCGTGTTTTTATTGTGTGGTATTCGTGTTTAGATTATAGGCCCGTTAAGCTTATCGTGCCGTGTTCGTGCCTATGCTTATCGTGTCGTGCCTTATCGTGCCGGCCCGATAAGAGCCCGGCACGACCAATTTGCCACCCCTAGCTCCTACGGGTTCAAGAGTTGTAACCGTGGGCTATCCCGATCTTGGGCTCCCTCTAATGGGGCCTTCTCCCTCACGGGCTTTCCACACGCGTTGTAACCTTGTCCCGCATAGCACTTAGTTCCCGATTTTCCGGCTGGCAAATGGCTCTAATACCATTTATAACGCCCCAGGATCGCCCTACAGACCTGACGGTTAGTCCCACTGTACCGACACGAGTCTTTTCTGGCGCATTTTGTCCTCACTCGCGTGCACCCTGGAAAGACTTCCCAGGGAGTCACCCATCCCACCTCTACTCCAAGCCAAACACGCTTAACTTTGGAGTTTCGATGAGAAGGCTTCCAGAAATGAAGATGCACCTTGTTGGTATGAGTTTACCAATCAAATCTATTGAGCTTTCCTAGGTAGTCTCATAATTTGGGGTGTTACAGATTTTGGTTTTGTTCGACCGAGTGTGTCACCGCGGGGAGCACCGGTCCTCTTTGTTAAGAAGAAAGATGGGTCAATGAGAATGTGTATCGAYTATAGAGAACTTAATCGACTCACAATATAGAACAATTACTCGTTACCTTGAATCGAAGACTTATTCGATCAATTGAAAGGAGCAAGCGTTTTCTCTAATATTGACTTAAGGTCGGAGTATCATCAATTGAAGATCAAAGAGAGTGACATTTCGAAAACTGCTTTTAGAACAAGATATGGACACTACGAGTTTGTGGTGAGGCCTTTTGGGCTAAGCAATGCTCCAGCAGTGTTCATGGATTTGATAAATAGGGTTTTCCACCCCTACTTGGATAAGTTCGTAATAGTCTTCATCGATGACATCTTGATTTATTCGAAGAATTGAGAAGAGCATGAAGAACACTTACGAATAGTGTTGGGAACACTTCGTGAGGAGAAGTTATATGCGAAGTTTAGTAAGTGTGAGTTTTGGATGGACCGAGTAGTGTTCCTTGGTCACATTGTCACTACTCAAGGGATAGAAGTAGATCCATCTAAGGTTGAAGCTATTAATAGATGGGACACCCCCACGAATGCGAGTGAAGTTTGCGATTTTCTGGGTCTAGCAGGCTACTATTGAAGATTTATCCAAGGATTTTCTAAGATAGCTGTGCCGATGACTCGACTTACGAGAAAAGGGGAGAAGTTCGTTTGGAGCTTGAAGTGTGAGGAGAGTTTTCAAGAGCTGAAGAAAAAGGCCCACTTTCGCACCCGTCTTGACAAATCCCGACCCAATAGAAGACTTCGTTATTTATAGCGATGCGTCGAAACAAGGTTTGGGTTGTGTCTTGATGCAACATGGGAAATTAGTGGCTTATGCCTCACGACAACTCAAAACCCATGAGATGAACTACCCTACGCATGATTTAGAACTCGCAGCTGTAGTTCATGCTTTGAAGATCTGGAGACACTACTTGTATGGAGGCAAGTGTGAGATCTTTACCGACCATAAGAGCTTGAAATATTTGTTCACTCAGAAGGAGTTGAATATGTTAGAATAGGGTGACCGACAAGCCAACTTGTGGCTGTGGTCTGACCATTCTCTTGTAAAACAATCGGTTTTTATTCGTAATAATATCTTTTAAACATATTGGCATTCCATATCTTTTGTCCCATGCTAGTTTTATAGGTATGGTCCTGATGAAGTTACTTTATTACGGTAGATTGGTCTAGCAGAACCGTGAGATAATCTAACACGTAATGTAACTCGTCGAACTTGTTCCTAGTCATAGGGTTACACCATAATGAGGAGACAGGCCTTTCCCGTTAAGACTAGTACTTAGTGTATGTGGAGCGCGTCTCATCGGTCACGGTGTCTGGACATCGACATACATAAGTAGGTGCTCATATTAAAACACATTCATACATACACTGCATGCATATATATACATGACAGCATACATTTATATAACACATCACACACATACATATCATATATTGCATGCATATACATATATATTAATCAAACTGCACTACACACATCATGCATATACACAGTTTATATATATATATATATACAAAACGCAGCCATACCTTGCACCTCACAGCCCGGCAGAGGAACGACGCAATTGGAGAAATACGGCGATGAGACGGTGGTCCAGGTGCAGCGACGGTAGCTCTGTTCACAGCGACGGGACACGGCGGGTGATTCCGGCGTGTGGATTGCTGCGGTAGCGGGCTAGCGCTATTCTTCTCGACAGCGGCGTTCTGGCGTTGGTCACGGCACGGCAGCGGCGGCGCTGTCAAGTGCGGGCTGCTCTCGGCGATGGCAGCGATGGCAGGAGGTCGCCGGCTCACGGGACGGCGGAGGAGCAGCGCAGGGCAGCGACACGGCGCATCGGGTGGCTGCATCGGCAAGCAGCGAACTGGCGGCTTCGGCTTGGCGCGACGCGGAGGTGGTAGCGACGGTCCGGCAAACGTTCGGACGGCTCCGGCGAATCGGTGTCACACATCGTATTACCTGACGTCCTTACGACGGAGCACCAGATCCGTCGAAGGATTGAGAACGACGGGAAATATACGAGCGGTGGCCGGCGGCAAGCGGCGGCGAGGTTGGACGACGGGAAGGAGGCGTGGAGGCTATAAGAAATCCCAACACAAGATAATATCAAATCAACAATTCAACAAATTCAACATGCTCTCGGAAAAACAAAAACACATAAGCAATTAATTGATTTAAAAACCAGTAGCTCTGATACCACTGTTGGAAATCGGTGGTACCGTCGCGCAGCGGAAAACAAAAATTTTTAATAATTAAATTAACTGAATCGAATTCAATTGACGATGGTCCAATTTTATAATCAATTAATTGAAACAATATTTTAATTGCTTTTAATAAATAGAAACAATTTGATTTTCGTAAAATCAAATAAGCATGATCGGTTTCTATTAAATATATATATAACAATTATATATATATATATATATTAATATATTAAACTTATATATAACAATTATATATTTATTAATATATTAATTATATATTTAATTATATTATATACATATATCATATATATATATATATAATGATACTTATATGATTCAGCATGTACAATATAAATATATATATGGCCAAAAATGTAGAATTAGTCCACTAATTTTGGGCAGTTGGGGATTTTAGTCCACCGAATACACGAGTGGCGATTTTAGTCCACTAATTTAAAAGAAATCGCACATTTAGTCCATTTCTGACTTGAAATTTGAATTTTGGCCGGAAATTGGATTTTGACACAATTTTTGGGGATTTTGACCGGCCAACATGGGACGGGTGGCGATTTTAGTCCACTAATTTAAAAGAAATCGCACATTTAGTCCATTTCTGACCTGAAATTCGAAATTTGCCGGAAAATTGGATTTTAACCCAAATTTTGGGGATTTTGACCAGCCAACATGTCACATATGTGCTGACTTAATTTTTTATTTTAATTATAAAAATTAATAATGCCACGTGG
>BMAC01000375.1:563327-580089 GCA_014905375.1 Phtheirospermum japonicum
AATGTTGTACGCTATACCATAGAAATCAATCTACTCGATGAGTGGGAACCACTTAGAGATTTCTAGGTGAGGGAGTTCAGTGAAACTCATCAATGCATGATGCAGTACATGTCGTTATATATATATAATGCTTAGTTTGTATATATGCGTATGTTAGTTAATATATATATATATATATATATATATATATATATATATATATATATATATATATATATTATATATTGTACATGCTGAATCATATAAGTATTATTATATATATGTATATATGATATATGTATATAATATAATTAAATATATAATTAATATATTAATAAATATATAATTATTATATATAAGTTTAATATATTATTATATATATATTTAATAGAAACCGATCAATGCTTATTTGATTTTACGAAAATCAAATTGTTTCTATTTATTAAAAGCAATTAAATTATTGTTTCAATTAATTGATTATAAAATTGGACCGTCGTCAATTGAATTCGATTCAATTAATTTAATTATTAAAAAATTTTGTTTTCCGCTGCGCGACGGTACCACCGATTTCCAACAGAATATGCGTCAAAGAAGATGGTTGGAATTGGTTAAAGATTATGACTGCACCATTAACTACCATCCAGGGAAGGCGAATGTGGTAGCTGATGCGTTGAGTCGTAAAGGAGGACTGATGAGTTTACCTTCTGAACAAGATAAGTTGGTTGAGGAGTTCGCCAGGATAAAGATCGAGATGGTGATACCTCCAAGGAACACAAAGGGGATCTTAGCATCCTTAGTGGTGCAACCAACTTTGAGAGAAAGGATCAAGGAAACTCAAACTCGAGATGGTTTCATAAGYAAGATGAAGGAGAGAGTGCGGAAAGGAACCATCAAAGGTTTTAACTTAACGAAAGATGGAGTGTTGTTTTACGAAAGAAGAATTTGTGTTTCAAAGGACGAGGGTCTAAGGAAAGAGGTTTTGAAAGAAGCCCATTGTGCTCCTTACACTGCACATACTGGTGGTACCAAGATGTATAATGATTTAAAGACAGTGTTTTAGTGGAGGAGCATGAAGAGAGACATTGCCATTTTTGTGGGAAAGTGGTTAGTTTGTCAGCAAGTTAAGGCCGAACATCAACGACCGTCAGGTTTGCTAAGACCACTAGAGATTCCAGAATGGAAGTGGGAGCATATCTCAATGGATTTCGTAGTAGGTTTACCGCCATCAACGAGAGGTAACAAGGCAGTGTGGGTGATAGTAGATTGTTTAACAAAGTCGGCACACTTTTTATCGTTCAAGATGACACTCAACATGGAACAATATGTCCAAATCTATATTCGGGAAATTGTTAAGTTGCATGGAGTACCGGTCTCGATTGTGTTAGATAGAGATACGAGGTTCACTTCGAACTTTTGGAAGAGTTTGCAAAATGCTTTGGGCACTAAACTGAAGTTCAGCACAGCTTATCACCCACAAACAGATGGTCAAACTGAAAGGACTAACCAAATCATGGAGGATATGTTAAGGACCTGTATACTCGACTTGGGAAGTCAGTGGGAAGCTTTACTACCGTTGGTAGAATTTTCTTACAATAACAGTTATCAATCTACTATTGGTATGGCTCCCTACGAAGCTCTGTACGGGAGAAAGTGTAGGTCTCCCTTGTATTAGGACGAAGTAGGGGAAAGAAAGATTTTGGGCCCCGAACTGGTACAAGAGACTGTTAAACACATCGCCACGATCCAAGATCGAATTAAAACTGCGCAGGATCGACAAAAGTCTTATGCGGACCGTCGAAAGAAGGATCTGCATTTTGAAGTGGGCGATAAGGTGTTTCGGAAGGTAGCACCAATACGAGGTGTAGTGAAATTTGGTTAGAAGGGGAAGTTGAAACGAAGATTCATAGGGCCGTTTGAAATTCTCAAGAGAATCGGAGAATTGGCCTACGAGCTTGCGCTACCACCAAGTTTATCGAGCATTCATAACGTCTTCCATGTATCAATGTTAAGAAAGTATATCTACGATCCACACCACATCGTGAGCTACGAAGAGTTGGAGATTAATAAGGATTTAACTTATGGAGAAGCTCCGAAAGCGATTTTGGATCGTAGATACACCGATTAAGGAATAAGGAGATAGCTTTGATCAAGGTGCAATGGAGACGTCATGGGATGAATGAGGCCACTTGGGAACAAGAGGAAGAGTTCAAGGCGAAGTACCCAAATTTCGGCATTTCGGGTAAGTACTGAATTTTGAGGACAAAATTTTCTAAGGGGGGTAGGTTGTAACACCCATGCATCAATTTCATATTTTCATATTTTTATTTTATTTATCATTGTGCATTAAAAATATAATTTTAGTCCCAAACTCGTCGCCATAAACGAATTTCTATTTTAGTTTTAAATAATCTAAGAATTCTATTTAAACGAATTTATAGTTTTTTTTCAAATAAAGTTATATTATCAACTTTTAAGAAACTATTATAATTATTTAGTAATTTATTTATTTATTTAAATTACTATAGAATCGTATACGAAATTATTCGATTAAAACTTATGGGTGTCTTTTGGACCCGTTTTTTTTTTCTTGAATTTCAAACTAAGCCCAATATGCCCAAACCCACTAAAACCCTAACCTTCCAAAAATAAATGGTATATAAAGAAAACCCTAAAGGAAAGTCCAAAACCTTATCCACCCAATCCCCACATTTCTGCATTCTACAGCCACAAGCAACTAAACCCATGTTATCTTTATTTTATTTCAACAATTTCTACATAATGTAGGGGTGTAAATGAGCCAAAGAGTTCATGAGCTATTCGCTACCCAACTCGATAAAAGCTCACTCGATCTCGTTTAAAAGGGCTCGTTTAATAAACAAGCAAACTCTAAATTCATGGTATTCGGCTCGTTAGCTCGTGAGCGGGTTCGTTAGTGAGTTCTAGAGTGAGTTCGTTATTAAACTCGTATAAATTAAACTAATAATTTGGTTTTAATTATAATTTTTATACTTGTTCATATGAAATATATAGAAATATATATATAAAAACTTATTTGTTTACGTATCTTAGTAGGTGTATTATATACTTTAGAAAATATTTTATTTTATTCTTGTAATAAAGTAAAGATAATTTAATTAATAATTAATATCTTTTGAGCTCGTATAGGCTCGATTAAACTCGAAAAAACGCGCGAGACATCGATATGTTCGTTAAAAAAAGCTCGAGCAAGCTTAAATTCTCTAAACTCGACTCGGCTCGACTCGTTTACAGCCCTACGCATAAGCTACCAATTTTCTCCCAACCATCAATTTTTCCAAAACCCGAATCACGAAACTAGCCAAAACAAACCCCAAACCCACGCCATCTCGGCCATTGCGGCGACGGTGGTTGTTCGGGCCTCRGGTGTGGCTGCGACAATGGAGGATTAGGGCTGTAGTGTCGACTAAAATGGTGGTTGTACGACAATGGCCGAGATGGCGTGGGTTTGGGGTTTGTTTTGGCTAGTTCGGTGAAAAATTGATGGCTGGGAGAAAATCGATAGCTTATGCAGAAATTGTGGAAACAAAATGAAGATAACATGTGTTTAGATACTTGTAGCTGTAGAATGCAGAAATGTGGGGATTGGGTGGATAAGGTTTTGGACTTTCCTTTAGGGTTTTCTTTATATATCATTTATTTTTGGAAGGTTAGGGTTTTAGTGGGCTTGGGCATGTTGGGCTTAGTTTGAAATTCAAGAAAAAAAAGCTCTATAGTTTTAATCGAATAAATTTCGTATACGACTCTATAGTAATTTAAATAAATAAATAAATTACTAAATAATTATAATAGTTTCTTAAAAGCTCTTTCATGCAATCGGTGGGAAAAGAACTCCATCTGGCTCACATATTGTTACCTTTGCCTTTAAGTTTTTGAGGTTCAGAAAAAGATATGTCTCCTCTGTGGTTGTCTTCACCATTTGGAGTTAGTAATGGATGGTGTAGAGCAAACTACGAAGGATGCAACTCGTTGATACATTTCAAATTATCAAATCTCTTTTCTACTGCAATTCTCTTGCTATCACTTTGTGTATCAATATCACCAATAACTAATAGACAATTAATTGATCTTTTTATGAATCAATTAGAGTTTATGCCACAGTGTTTATCCCACTCGATGTTGGTTTTGCACTTGTAATATTTTGCATGATTACTGAAATAGTAACAAAATACATTATTTTAAGAAATCAATTCAAATTAAAAGTATTGAATTGTAATAATATTTTATAAATAACATGTTGATAGTAAACAAAACAAATACTACATTGTATTGTATTGTGCAATTTTGCATATTTTCATTAAAAAGGTGGTAAATTTATTTTTGTGAAAACGTGACAAATTTGATATTGTTGGACTGACAATAAAAACAAAAATAATGAAAGAATATAAAATAAAATAATAAAAACCTCACAATAAAAACCAAAATAACGTAAAGTGATATATATATATATATATATATGTGTGTGTGTGTGTGTGTGTGTGTGTGTGTGTGTGTGAGAGAGAGAGAGAGAGAGAGAGAGAGAGATCAATTCAAATAAAAAATGTATTGAATTGTAATAATATTTGATAAATAACATGTTGATAAGCAATAAAATAAATACAGAATTATGTTGTCATTTTTTATAATTTAATTTAAAAAAGTGGTCAAATTACTTTTGAAAAAAAAAATGAAAAATTTGATATTATTGGACTCACAATAAAAAAAAATAGCAAAAGAATATAAAATAAATAACAAAAACCTCAAAATAAAAACCAAAATAACATAAAAGTGATTATATATATATATATGTGTGTGTGTGTGTGTGTGTGTGTGTGTGTATGTATTATGTATGTATTTAAATGATTATGTTATTTGTAATATTAATTAGGGTATGTATTCTAGTTATATTAAGTAAGTTTCTATATAATTGAAAAAAGAAAAATAATCCTATGTGACTTTTTTTTTGCTTTCTTACATGTTTTTTATTTCACTCTCTAGCATGGATTGTAGGTCTACTACAATTTCATGTGAAGATAATTTCTTTCCTCAGCACAATGATCAATTGTTTGTATAAGTATTAATAAAATATAAATATTACAATGATTTTGAAGCGATTAGTATTTAAATATAAATGCATACCTAATCGAACAAATTCAATTTTGAACTTAATCAAAATTAAGTATGACATGAATACTTTCAAATTACTGTGCTTAGCAACATTTGAGTAAAAGTGACAAAATTGATATTGTTGCTCGAAATGAAGAAAAATAACGAAAAAAATTTAAAAAAAATAAAAATAATATATAAGTCATTATATATATGTGTGTGTATGTGTGTGTGTGTTTGTTTGTATAAACTATTAATTAGAGTTTCTATCCTAATTATGTTAATCCTTCATGGCATTTACGTGGCATTTTTTCTCTTTCCTACTCATCTTTTTCTCTCTCACCAGACCTCTCTTTATTTACACACACACACACACACACACACACACACACACACACACATATATATATATATAGAGAGAGAGAGAGAGAGAGATATGTAACTTAAGTTATAAATTATATTTATAATTAGTTTTATTATATTTATAAATAATCATATTATAAATATATAATATAAATATAAATTATATAAATATATATATATATATATATTATAAATAAATAATGATATATAATATTATTTATAAATAATGATATATAATATTATAAATATATAATATTATTTATAAATAATAATTATATTATATTTATAAATATATATTATAAATAAGTTATATTTATAAATGATTAATTTAATCATATATTTTATATTATAAATGTATAATATTACTTTAAAATGTATTATAATTAAATAATATTTATTGAAAGTTACGTTATATATATAAAGTTAAAATAATATCGTGTTCATATAATAATAAATACAATATTAGAATAAACTTATATTAATTAGTATTATTATTTAGATATTATATTCATTAATAATGATATTATAAATATATATAATATCATTATATATAAGTAGAAGAGAATTATAAGCTTTCATATTTTTATTAGAAAATATTTATTATAAATATATATTCTATATTTATTTTATATCCCTTTCCAATAATTATATATATATATATATATATATATATATATATTATTTTAAATGATTAAATATGATTATACATTATTATTAAAAAAGTGTGTTGTAAAAAAATATTTATTATAATAATATAATACTATTATTGAAACTTATTATGTATTATATTTTTATATTTATTATATATCTCTATAAGAATTCTATATATATATATATATATATAACTATATATTGATGATAGGGTAAAGGTCGTCAGAATTATTATTATTATTATTATTTTTTAATATTGATGACGGGTATAGGCCGTCAGCAATTTGCTGACGACCTATACCCGTCGGCATTTGCTACCAGTCAACAATCCGTCAATATTTGCCAATTTTTTTGTAGTGGTCATTTTATAATTTTTTTTACCAGTTTTTTAAATTGTATCCCTATTTATTTAAAAAATAAATAAGTTTATGGTAATACGATAATAGCGAGTAAAGAGGTAAGAAATTTTAATTAGAAGTATTATTAAAGGGTGTATTAGTCAAATTTATATTTTTATTTTTAATTTTGACATAAATTCTAAAATGACCCTTAATAGAAAACGAGGACGTATGACCTTATAATGCACATAATTTACTAATGGTATATGATGGTCTCTATCGCGGCAAAGTAGTGGATAGCTGCCGGTTGAGCATGGATTTAAGTAAGATTTTGAAGTTAAGAAATTTGGTTTAATAAAGTTTGGATAGTTTCTAGGTAGGGGTTATCTAGAGAAAGGATTGTTCAAATTGAATGTAATGACTACTCGCCCTGTACACTCGTCAAGTATGAACGAAAATGAATCTATTCCGTTTACTTGCTTGAGTGTTCTGATTTATGGCATATTAGGTTAGGACATATTAATCTAAATGCAATAAAAGACTTATGACCTTCAATTTATTACCAACTTCAAAAATAGATTCACAAAATAGATGTAGAATTTGTATTGGAGCCAAAATAGCTAACTTACCATTTCATTCGGTGGAAAGATGCAATGAACCTCTAGGTTTGATTCATACCAATATATGTGATCTCAAATTTGTGCAAACTAGAGGTGGAAAGAAGTTTCTTATAACATTCATTGATGATTGGACAAAGTTTTGCCATTTATATTTGTTCAGAAGTAAAGATGAAGTTCTTGAAACTTCCAAGAGATATAAAACTGAAGTGGATAATCAACTTGTCAAAAGGATTAAAATAAACATAAGCCATAGAGGCAGTAAATATGTAGCTCTGTTTGAACAATTATGTTTCGAGTGGGGCATAATACATCAAACGACAGTGCTGTATTCATCATAGTCTAAAGGTGCGCCAAACACCAAACTTGAAATCTTAAAGAGATAATGAATGCCATGTTGTTTAACTCGGATTCACCTCAGAACATGTGGGGGAAGCTGTTTTGATGGTCAACCACATATTAAATAAAACATCACTTAAAGTTAAAAATGAGACACCTTATGACCTTTGGAAAAGTCGTAAGCCATATTATAGATACCTGAAAGTATGGGGTGTTTGGAAAAGGCCATTGTACGTACCTGAACCAAAGAAAATGAGAATTTGACCAAAGACGATCAGTTACAATTTTTTTTAGATATGCATACAACAGTATGCATACCAGTTTTTAGTACATAAATTGGATAATCCTGAGATTTTCAAAGGTACTATAATTAAGTAAAAAAAATGCGATATTTCTTAAGAATATCTTTTCGTGTAAATATAATATAGAATCGAGTTCTAACAAGAGAACATAAAAAAATTGCGAGTAGTTTAAAGCCAAATAGTGATGAACCAAGGCATGGAAAAAGGGTAAAAACCACAAAGTCTTTTGGACCTAATTTTATCATGTACTTTTTGGATGATGAGCCAAACTCCATTAAGGAGGCTCTATCGAGCCCAAAAGCACCGCTCTGGAAAGAAACTATTAATAGAAAAATGGAGTCCATACTACAATAATCACATAGGTAATCTACTTGTAAACCTTTAGGGTATAAGTGGAAACTTAAAGCAGATGGAACATTTGATAATTTTAAAACTAATTTGGTTTCCAAAGGATTTAAACAAAGAGAATTTTATGATTATTTTGACACATACTCAACGGTAACGAGGATAGCATCTCGTAGAGTACTTATTGCGGTTGTTGCTTTCCACAATCTAGAAATTCATCAAATGGATGTGAAAACTGCGTTTCTGAATGGGGTGTTGGAAGAATAAATATATATGCATCAACCTGAACGATTTGTAGTGCCTGTTGAAGAAAAAAGGATGCACAAACTAACTCGGTCATTATATAGACTTAAGCAAGCTCCGAAACAATGACATGTGGATTTTGGCAAAATTATATTGTCAAACGATTTAAGATTAATGAATGTGATAAATATCAAATACATATGTTATTGTATGTTTATATGTGGATGACATGTTGATCATGGGAAGCAATCATGATTGATCATGAATACTAAGAGAATGTTAAGAAGATATTTGACATGAAAGATTTGGGAGTTGATGATGTAATCCTTGGGATTAAAATGAATAAAACTCAAGAAGGAGTTATTTTGTCACAATATCAATATGTTGAGAAAGTTCTCAATAAATCCAATGCCTATGAAGGTAAATCTAGTAGGATGCCCACAGATGTAAAGATAAATCTGGTAGCTAATAAAGCTGAACCAATTGCTCAATTAGAGTATGCTCGGGTCATAGGAAGTTTAATCTACTTGACGAATTATACACGACCAAACTTAGCATATCCCATGAATAAACTTAGTAGGTATACAATTAATCCTATCCAAGAACATTGGAATGCATTGAAAAGGGTATTGATTTATTTGAAATACACAATAGACTATAGGTTATATTATTCTAGGTACCCAACCATACTTGAGGGATATTGTGATGCTAGTTGGATTTCAGATTCAAAAGATTATCCCTCCGCTTGTAACACCCCCAAATTATGAGGCTAACTAGGAAAGTTCAATACACTTGATTGGTAAGCTCATACTAACAAGGTGAATCTTCTTTTATGCAAGCACTCTCATCAAAAATCCAAAATTAAGCATTCTTGGCCTGGTGTAGAGATTTGGAATGTGTGATCCCATGGGAAGTATTTCAAGGTGTGCGCGATTAAGGATAAAGTGCGCTACAAAAGAGTCGTGTTGGTACAATGAGGTTAACCGTCAGGTTTGGAGGGCGATCCTGGAGCGTTAGAAATGGTATCAGAGCTCTTTGCCAGCCGAAAAATCGGAAACTAAGTGATATGCAGGATAAGGTTACAGCCCGTGTGGAAAGCCCATGAGGGAGAAAGCCCTAGTAGAGGGCGCTTAAGATCGAGATAACCCACGATTACAACTCTTGAACCCATATGGGTCACTTTTAGATCTTAACGCCTAGCAGCGGATCTTGAGATTGCTTAAGTGCGACGAGGTCTAACTAAGAAAGCTCAATAGACTTGATTGATAAACTCATACCAACAAGGTGCATCTTCTTTTTTGGAAGCCCTCTTATCAAAACTTCAAAGTTAAGAATGCTTGGCCTAGAGTAGAGTTGGGATGGGTGACCCCCAAATTTCTTGTATCATCAAGTATGAATACTTTACTATCGATTAAAATATTCCTATTATTTGTATCAATTAGAAATTTTTTATTTGACCAAAAAAATTCAATTTACAAGCAAGAGATTTTTTTTTCTTTTATTTATTATGCAATATATACACAACAACAATTTGTGCAATAAACTCAATTTTTTTATTATTACTTGTATTACTAGAAATCGTATCGGGTAATTCATACAATATAAATTAAAAAAATATTTATGATGCATAAAATAAATATGATTAAAATAATAAAATATTTAAATATATGGAAAATCAGAATTTAAACTATATTAAAAATAAAAGTTTATGATAAACAAAAGTATACACACTAATTGAATTTAAATAATAAATTTTAATAATAAAGTATTATTTATAAAATTATATATATAATATCATTTATATTTTTTTTTACCATTAAAAAATAAATTTAAAAATTACTGAAGAGTTATGATTATATTTTATATTTCGAATAATACAAAAATGATATATTATTTATAAATACTCAACATATTAATGTGATTTACATAATCTTCTATTGTTTTAAGTCGAAGATTATTTACTAAAAAAGTAATATAAGTAAACAACACATAACATGTACAAAAAAAAATTAAATATACATGTGTATAAGGAATACATTGCTCATTGTACAAGAGTTCTTCAAGATTATATTTGATCAAGTTTGAAACTTTTATGGGAAACTCAAGAACTGCTCAGAACAATCAACTAGATTTAGGAGATTTTCATATATTACTAGATGCTTCTATTTTTACAATTTGTAAAACAATTTCATTATCTCTAGTAATATCATTTCTGGCCTGAGATCATAACCTATGAGTTTATTAACTCATAGGCAAAAAATTATTTACAAGTGTTCCTCTACAGTCTTTCACTGAAATACATAAATGTTAGTATGGATGCTCCAACACCATAACTAACATTTGTGTTCTGTTTAAATTTATGCAAGTATATGAGACCTTTTGGGATTTTTCATATTGTAACACAAACTTGGTTCGTCATATTTTAGATGTTTTACACATTGAGAAAAGTATTTTTAATAATATATTCAATACGGTGATGAATGTCAAAGGGAAGACGAAGGACGCTCCTAAATCAAAGGAAGAGCTGAATGATTATTATAATCATTCGGAGCTGGCATCAAACCAACCAAGAAAGTTTTCCAAAGCTTGTCTTTACACGCTTGATAAGATATCAAAAGCTGCATTGTGCGAATGGGTTAAAAACCTTTGCTTTTCAGATGGGTACGCATCAAACTTAAGGGTTACATTAACAAGAAAGGATTGAGGTTGATCGCGATGAAAAGCCATGGTTATCGCTTATTGTGAAAAGGTTTATACTAATTGCCTTTCGTGAACTGCTTCCTACATATATGTGGAATACTCTCATCGAATTGAGTTATTAGAGGACCACATGTAAACAATCATTGGGGGCTTCAAGAAGTTGGTGGATTCTTCGAAGGGTTTAAGGGGTGATTCTTACTCCTCTTAGTATGATAAACTTAGGTGACAGAACTCCTGATTCAACTCCAGTCACAACGGGACCTACTTTGGACACATCATGAGGAACTTGAGATCACAAGACGAGCTCAAAAGGCGATAGAAGAGAAGTACAATTAGTCTAAGCCCTTACATCAAGAACTCAAGGCGTAGATGGACACAAAACTCACTGAGATGATGAACGTTTTTCATTAGTTCTAGCAGCCCCCAGATATAGTACTCGTTCGATATTTTTTGTAAACTTATTATTCTGACATTTATTTAATGTGATGGATTGTTCTAAACTTGATCAATATTTTTAAATGGGTAGTTCAAACTTTTTTTATTCAATTCGAATTTTGTTCACTTTTTTATTATTCTGAGTATTTTATATAATAATAATTAAAAAAAATAGGGATTCAAGTTCCCAAGGTAAATTGCCAAAGTAAAAGTGTCGAGGGAAATATTTGCCTTGATATTACCTAGGACACTTTTCCCATCGGTATTCTTGATGGAAAGTTATTCCTCAGTAATATCGATGGATATAATCTATCGATATTACCGAGGATACCATCGATATTACCGAGGGATAGGTTGCCCTCAGTATTATCGAGGGCCAACTAATTAGACGGTGGAGCAATTTACAGAGGAGAAATCGCTCAGTAAATCTTTCAGAATAGATATCGAAGGAATTGTTTTCTCTTGGTACCCATTACCAAGGAGCGTTTATTATGGCAGAAAATATCTCTCGGTAAAACACTATTTTTGTGTGGTGATTTATCTACATGTAAATCAAATGCATCCTAATAAGTCAGATGCAATACACTGAAAACTTGCATTCGTTTAAGTCTAACATAAATATTAGTGTAAATGTAACAAAAACGATGGTCCACATATAAACCAGCCCCACTATAACAATGCAACATTGAAAAAGAAACCATTGTTGTGCAAGCTTAATGAGTATGAAAGCAATTTTTTTTTTTAAATAAAATAAAATCTTTTAAATCTAGAAAGCCATAAAAATATTAGCAGATTTAAATTCCTTCAGCATCGGGCTAAAAACTACAACTATGCCAATATTACAATAGACATTAAAGATTACTATGTAAACCAATAATAGAATAACGTGCAATATATAATTTAATATAATTGCATCAATCAAAATTTTGAGACAAAAAGGTACCCGTGATAACAAAACATTTCGAGAGCATAAAACTAGGGCTTGGAAACATCAATCTCTTCGGGGTTCAAAAAAGTCTGGATGGCCTCCCAATGTTTACAAATCAACCTAGAATTGATGGGTTTCACATGATAATGTGTTTGTTTAATTTATATCGTGACTTGGTCGTGTTTAGGGCTGTCAATTTTACCCGACGGGTCGGGTACCCGTCGGGTACCCGTTAATTCGGGTAGGGTAAAATGCTCAAAAATCGGGTAACGGGTCGGGTGAGGGTAGTACCCGCAAGCTACAGTTGCGGGTACGGGTAGGGTACGGGTAGGAAGATTGTACCCGTTACCCTACCCGATTACCCGATTAGTACATTAGCGGGTACCCTACCCGTACCCTACCCGATACATATATTATAAATTTAAATATATAAATATAATAATAAAGTATAATAGTTAGTTTTATAAATTTATTATTTGTAGTACCACACTTACCTTATGTAGTATATCAACATAATTTATTTATATCTAATTCAAATATTATAAAATGTATATCTTACTATCGTGTTTCATATTATGATAACATATTCATAATTTATGAAATATTATTTATTACATTTATACTATAATATTAATGATATAATATCAATATCAACGTATTTACTCTAATAAATTTTGAAATTACTTTAATTAATAATTAGAGTAAGAGAGAATTTCCCTCACATTCACATAACTAATTATACCTTATTTGAAATATTTTAGTATAATATATTGAAAATTATTGTTGTTTGAGATACTAATAATATTTTTGAATGACTCATTTTTAAATTAATTTAAGATTTTAAGATTTGTTTTATTAAATAAATAAATAACTCAACCAATTATAGTAAACCAAATTAATTTATATTACTAAATTAGTATTGGTATTAAAAATAAAAAAATTATTTTAATTAAACAATAATTATATTCGGGTACCCGTTTACCCGACGGGTACCCGATTACCCGACGGGTAAATACCCGTACCCTACCCGATGAAAAATTTCGGGTAATAGGGTAGGGTACGGGTAGGGTAAATTTCTACCGGGTAGGGTACGGGTATGAGCGTACCCGCACCATACCCTACCCGTTTACACCCCTAGTCGTGTTTAGACACGAAACCTAAAACACGAAATCACTTTAAATTGTCTAAAGTCACAAGTAAGTTATCAGAGAAATCTAACTTTAGTGGTTTCAATTTCGATGCGAGATTTTACACCTCCATAATGTGCTCCCGTACATTACCTTTCCACTTATACTTCAGAGAAACGAATTTTTCCAAAAGGATACTCACTTCTAATTTTCTTTCTTGCATAAAGTATTGCTCAATAACCTTAAGAAATGCTTTTGCACTGTCACTCCCAACAATAGAGCCGTGAAACAGCTCAGAATGAAGCACTTCATGATCAGTATGTACATTCAGTTTAATATAAATTGATACAACATTAACAACGTCTCCAATTTAGTCTACATTTAAAGATTAAGACTTAGATTTTACCATAATTCGACTGTGTGTTGATTGAAGCCTTACAAAATAAAATAAGCTTAAATCAAATTAAATAGCAAATATGTTAACAATATATTCTAACTATACACATTGATAAATAATAAACAAGGCATAATCAAATTATCTTCACACTTAAAAGCCCAAGCAATAAACACAGTATAAAGCTCATGTCTTTATATTAAATAAGTTGGATTATGCATGCAAATTAATGTTCATTTGTTAACAAAAAGGTCTAAGAAAAAAAAAAAGAAAAGAAAATACCGCAAATTATCAAAATTATTTTCAATCTCAAGATCTAAAATAATTCAAATCAACCCTATAAAAAGTATAAATACTACCTCAACGCCTTCTTATTTAATAACTTACTATCGTCGCGGTCTAGCAGCTCACGACCTCGTCAACCAACGACGATCCACAATCCAGCAACGTTCTCAGCCTACGACGAGAACCCATCCCAGACTAGTTGCCTTCCTCAAACAAAATAGGAGACACAAAGACGGAGGGGAGAAAAATCGCGAGCGAATGGCCTGAAGCCTGATGGTTGCCGCTTCGCTTCTTCTCCGACGGGTAACTGATTTACGAAGAAGAAAACCCAAAAAGACTTCTGAAATGAATTGGGTTTTTTTTTAGTGCTTTTTTTTTCTTTTATATGGGACTCGGTTAGGACGGATTAGAGACTCTGTTACACAGTAAATGATCTGTGTGATCGTTACATTTGAATTTTTACCGAGTTGAAATATGGATAAAAGTAAAAGGAATGAAACAAACAAAAGAGAAAAGGTAAGTTGTAAATGATATGAGTTTACTCAACTCCCTATTTCCTATTCAATCTCTATAATCTAATTAAAGTTCAAAAACTTCTTCCTTGTCAAAGTAGAATTAAATTAGAAAATAGGTAGTGTTCTCATTATTATTATAATTATTTATAAATCCATGCATTGCTATGATTATTTAATTTTTCTTATTTGAAATTTAATTTACTGATTTTACAATTTACTTTATTTAATTATTTTATTTTTCTTATTTGAAAATTCACCTTATTTAACGTTCTCCTACTCCAACAAAAACATTCACAACTCTCTATAAATACATATAATACTAACTCCATATCAAAAATCAAACTCAATTCCGATTAGAGTTTTTATTTTTCGATCTATACAGGGTTTAAAATAAAATGTTAAATTCAGAATCAAAGAAGATTGTACTAAAGTCCTCGAATGGTGATCCCGTTACACAGTAAATGGCATGCGTGATCGTCACATTTGGATTTTTACCAAGATGAAATATGAATAAAAGTGAAAAGAAAAAAAGAGAGAGAAAAAATTAAATTATAAATATTGTGTTTACTCAATTCCCTATTTCCTACTCAATCTCAAAATCGAATAATCTAATTAAAGTTTAAAATTCTTCTTTCCTTGTCATAGTGGAATTAAATTAGAAATTAGGTAATGTTCACGTTATTATTATTATAATTATTTATAACAATAAATTGAAAAAATTTTAATTCCATGCATTGCTATGATTAGACGAAAAATCCTTGCCAAGGATATATAGAGGCCTTATATATATATACTAGCGTAATACCCGTGTTAACACACGGGTATAGAATATATATACACACATATTAAAATATTTCGTGTATTAAAAATATATATATTTTAAAAATAAATAAATAATAAAAATTAAAAATATATTATTTAATTTATATGCGTAATTTTTATTAAAAAACATTATTAACTATATTTACATATCTACTGTCATTATCACAATAGAGTGTTTTCAATCATTTGTTACCTTTACTCTTGACATTGAAACATAAAGTAGGTCATTTCTAAAAATTGGCAGCACAACCGAAATGAGATATTTATCTGTTGTATAATGTTAATATAATAGAATATTTTTGTAATACTACACCAAATAAAGTTGCAAAATGATAGTTATTTTATTGTGAAAAAATAAAAATAAATAGAGGAAAATATAGACTTTTTTCTAAAACTATATTATTTGAAAGATTTTAACAAAAAATACGGTGAGAGTATGTTTAGATTTGATAAAAAAAACACAACAAATTTTATTCAAAATAAAATCATATTTTGCAAATAATAAAAAAATATCACATATTTCATATAAGTTGAAAAATAACAAAATTGAAAACATATAGTATCTCGAAATGTGTAATATCATATCATAATACAACTTGAGACACATTGAAATAACCCCAAAAATTCCAAATGTATCATGCATTTTCATTTTGTAAATAATATCAGCAAATCAAATACATATATGTTCCAAGTTGAAAATAGGTAACTAACATGTGAAATAAGAAATCAATATATAATAAGAATTTAAATAAGCACTATAATATGGTGGAGAATATGATGGGGACAAATGAAGAATGAAGAATTTTAAAAATTGAATTACGGAGCATTATGAATTCTAAAAATAAAGGTCAATTTCATCTAAACAATTATTTAAGGTCTATCAATAAACCCAAAATTACACAAAACAGACATGCATTTTCAAGAATTTATAAATATCATCAAAACAGAAAAAAGAAGACTAAAAAAAATAAACAAAAATATCGAAAGTTAAAACAAAATACACATATTGAGGAAGAGTACCATTTGCCTTTGTGAAAAGTTCAACAATCATCCCCAACTCATTTTCGATAGCTTATAAAACTACACTTGACATCTCAAGTCAATCATATACATAAATCGATCGTGGATAAAAAATTATAATCAGAAATCAAAACCAGAGTTCATATTTGGGATATTTAAGAATGATAAGGATAAAGTGAAAGTACTTTTGGGAAGATTTTTAAGATTGATAAAGATAAGGCAAAAAAATAAAATAAAA
>BMAC01000375.1:585182-599733 GCA_014905375.1 Phtheirospermum japonicum
GTGGAGGATGTGAGGCGGAGGGAGCGGCGGGTGGTGTCGAGATTTGTGGGGTCTGGGGTGCAGAATTGTGGAGGTGGTTTGGAGAAGAAATAGGTTAAATCCAATTATAATTTAATGTTTTTGAGTGGTGGGGTATTTTTGACATTTTATATTATAATTTTGATTTAATGGGAAGAATTTGGCTTAAATGGGAAGAAATAATGTTAAAGGATTATTTGGGAATTAAGTATGATCTAAGTATATTATATGGGAATTTTCCCTATAAATTAAAAAATAGAAACACCAATATATAAATTAAAAATGGTGCAAATAATTATATAAATAAAAAATGGTGTCAAATAATTACAATTAATTTTTTTCTTAATCAGTATTTCACGCATGATATAAATTAAAAAATTGGTGCAAATAATTATTTAAATAAAAAATTAATTTTTTTCTTAATCAATTTTTAAGAAAGGATTTGTTTATTGTTTTTTCTGTATTGCTATCTTGAGATTATATGTACGCTTATTTTTTAATGAATTTGTGCTAGATAATATTTTAATGGTACTGAATGAAATAAACAGGCTAGTTTAATCACTTTATGCTAATTCTTGATCAATTATATACTGCTTTATGTTTCTGTGATGCTAAGTTTATGTTTTGTAATCCAGTTGCTAATTTTATAGTACATATTTGCTAATGTTTGTTGCAATTAATGATATAATTAAGAAAAATTTATTTTTAGCATTATGAGTATGGGTTGTGTGCTCCCTGCTTGAGTTTTTTTTTTTCTTTTTGCTTTGTGCTTCCTGCTCTTTTTTTTCTGTATTGTTTGTTTTAAACCTTTTTTTTTCCTGATAGTACAATATTTTTTTCTTTTGTTCCTTCCTGGTTGAGTGTTTGTTTATTGTTGTTTCTGTATTGCTATCTTGAGATTATATGTATTCTTATTTTTGAATGAGTTTGTGGGAGATAATATGTTTAGTGGTACTGAATGGAATATATGCTAGTTTTATGTTTCTGTGATGCTGAGTTTATGCTAGTTCTTGATCAACTATTTGCTGCTTTTATGTTTTGTGTGATGCTGAGTTTATGATTTCTAATTTAGTTGCTAATTTCATATTTTGCATATTTGTTTCTATTAGTTGTGTTTGTTTACTGTTTTTTTTTTTTCATTACTGTCTTGGGATTGTATGTATGCTTACTTTTTTTATAGCTTTTGTTTTTATTGCTATATTGTGATTATATGAGTTCATCACGCATGTTAATAAGTGTTGTGTTAGTTGATATGATACATATTTGTTTCTATTAATAGCACGTATGTTAGAGTCGACGCTGGAAGATGTTGGAAAAGTTCCAAAAATATATGTGCTGACACTTGTTTTCCTTGTATGCTAATAGTATGTAACAGGACGAATGTAAATTCACAGTGGGACGTGGTAGAGTTTGCTGCGCGTAAACAGCGGCGAGGTTGCGTGGCTATGTAATTCACAACAATGTTGGCAACCAGCAGTCGCTAAACGTCTAATGTTTTTTAAAACAATCACAATCTTTTTATATGGTGAATTTGTAATTTATTAAATTTAGTGAATTTTAACTGATATAATCCCCTTACAGAAATTTGAGAAAGGTTATTCTGTTATGAGAATCTTTGAAATACCATGAAAACTATTTTTTTTTATAATTATAGTTTGTTGATGGAGTCGAAGTCCCTTTCAACGAACACAGATGAATTAAGTTTTCAGCTAGAGCATAATTCTTGGGGTTTATTTTTTTGGTATTAAAATAAAAACAGTCAATATATAGCAGCTTCAGAAAGAACTCGAGAGCCAAACCGTTGTACGTTCCTCACTGGAGAAAGCGATGAATTCTCAGCCTCTTTTGGATGATCATATGTATAAATCACTTTCTCAGGTTCTTTCCTAATTTCTCAACACTTTTTACTCCTTGATCAATTTCTATTTTTTGTTAAACAAAAGTAGTAACTTATATATTAATAATAATAATAAAACCACCCCTGCAGTTTAGTTTGATTATAAAAAGAACCCAGTTGTTTTCAAAATTACAAATAACCCTTGACAATTATGTTTCTGTTAAGTCCACCCTGAAGGGGAAAAAGAAGTATTTATTTGTAATTTAAAAGATAAATGGGGTTTTTCTTGTAATTAATCTAAACTTCAGGGGTAACTTTCATAATTAACACTATTTTTTATTTATTCATGAACAATTTTATCCCACCAGCCTGCAGAGGATCTCATAAAAAAAAATTATCATCTGGAGTTGAAGATTTTAAACTTGGAAAAATATCTTTTATCGTTGAATCGAAAAAAAATCTTTGTGACTTTTCTGTCCCGCCAAAGCCAACAAAATTCTAACTTTCTTCTATACCAGGTGGATATGTGTCCTGGAATTCGCAAGGTAAGTCATATTCTACAACTGACTTCAAAGTGCACAAGTTGCACTCTTATTCTAGTAGTTATAAGTGATGATATATGTTATTTATATATTTAGTTTTTCATTTTAGGTTTATTTCTTTCATTTTAGGGTTTTAAATCTTAAATTTTGGACTTTAATTATTTATGATAATATGTATATATATAACGACAAATTAAATTAACAGCTGAAAATTAAATTTAGGAAAACATTGGTCTACAAAACAAGAATATCACCTCTGCAAAGTCCGGGAGAGCCTGTCCACAAAACAAGAATATCAAACATTTTTCTGTGTGACCTTATTATGATTTTTTTTTCAAGTTTTGCTAATTTCTTGAATTACATTATT
This sequence comes from Phtheirospermum japonicum, assembly GCA_014905375.1. Classification (NCBI taxonomy): domain Eukaryota; kingdom Viridiplantae; phylum Streptophyta; class Magnoliopsida; order Lamiales; family Orobanchaceae; genus Phtheirospermum; species Phtheirospermum japonicum. The sequence continues at coordinate 587,947 of BMAC01000375.1, forward strand.
TCTTTGGTGAATATATGTATAGTTAGTGTTTTTAAAAAATTGTGAACATTTTAATGTATTTTATTTGGTTTAATTGAACTGTGGCATGGGGTAGTGTTTGTTTGATTGAAATTTATAGTTGTTTTTGTTAAATTTTGTTGATATTATTGGTATATTATCGTAGAAATTAGGGAGTATTATAAAAAATAAATATTTTTTTAAAAATTAATATTGGAGGTAATTCAAGACTAATAACCGCCTCCAGTATGATACTATAAGTGTCGCCATATAACTAAAAAACGTCATCAGGACTGGTACATTGGAGGCGGTTCAAGACTAATAACCACCTCTCGTATGATACTATAAGTGTCGCTCTAGTTGAGAAGCGTCACCCGAACCGGTACATTGGAGGCGGTTCAACAATAATAATCGCCTCTAATTTGACAGTATTTGTCAACCAGTACTATTATAAGTGACGCTTACAACTAATAAGCGTCACCTGATTCGATTTTAAGTGACGCTTCAATATAAATATGCGGCATCTGCTTATATAATAAGTGATTGTTTGCCACCCGTCTTGATTTAGTTTTTAAGTGTCACCCGAATTAGTGGCGGTCCAAAAGCGTCACTTATGAGCGTTTTGAATAGACACTAATAAACTTTTTTGTACATAGTAGTAGCGTGATGTTTTTAAGAAGAATTTATGTGGGATGACATATTCCTATAAATCAAAATTAATGAAAAAGGCATGTATAGGAGTGACTTTTGTCGTCCCAACTCGACTCAATTCTTATTGTGGTTAAACATAAATTAAATTGGAATTTTGACAAGTTGAGTGTAAAATATGTAATATAGTCGTACTAATGTGGAGCTGGATATTGCCGCTCCAAAATTTGATGAATTGGCCTCATCATCTTTTTGACAAAAAAGACATGTTTGAAAAGATAAAAATAACCCTCTCATAAAATTGATTTAAACATTATAAAAAATATATTTTCATCCTCCCAAAATCTTTCGGACTCATTTCAACTCAACTCAAAATTAACTCAATGGTGGAGGACGATAGTATAAATAAGATGAATAGTGCAAGTTTTCTTATAATTCTTAGTGCTACAATAATCAAATTACTATTTTTGTGCATTTTTTTTTATCAGAAAATGGTTCATTAGTGTTCATTGTCGAGATTGTGTTCGAACAGGTAATGATGAATATAAATAGATTGTTCGAAAAAAAAATTGAACACATCATAATTTTTAGTAAAAAATAGACTGTCGGACCAGATTTTCGAATATGGATTTTAAATTCGAAAATCTGCTGCGACATATTTATTTCTTATCAAGAAAAAGAGCGTTCTAAAAAAAAAATCAAGTATTACACATTTGTTCTAACATTTTTTCGAACATTACACATTTGTTCAAAAAGTAATCTATAACATTGCTTCATTGTTCGTGAAATCACACTCGAACTTATGGTAGCCCATATTATTTCTTCTTACAAATTTTTTTTTAGAAACACCAATTTTCACAAAGATGAGAGATTTATCCTAGATATTTGATTGTTTATTATACCTATCCCCTCGTTGTTGTTGTTCAAGAGTTTTTTGAATTTTTTTTTTCCATTTTTCACATTTTTTCTTCTCATTTCTTTTTCGTTTTTTCTCTTTCTTCTCGCTTTCAGCACGCTTTCTTCATTTTTTTTACCTTTATTTTATTTTATGATTTTTTTTTGTTATATTAAATATTAGATGGAATAAAATGGGGAGTTTATGCTAATTTATTAAAAAATTTATTTGAGTATTCTTGTCATACAACCCATCAATACTTGGTGCATATATCGGGCCCCTACTAATATTTGTCCCGCAAGGAATGTTACGGTTCTTCTATAGAACCAGTGGAGCCCTATAAATGACATGGCATTTACCGGAGCCCTTGATTATTTTTTTCTTTTTATTTTTTCTTTCTTTTTTTATAAATGCACGGTGGGATGAATGCACGGTGGGAGGAACGTTATCCTAATTTATTCGACAAAAGGGTTTTAGTTAGGGTTCATAATAGTAAGTTCTTCCCTAATCTCAAGTCTTTATATCTATACCGGGTTCAACTCTCGACAGAGTTATTCGACAACTTTTCGTCCAATAACTGCCCCTGTCTTGAAGACTTACAACTTGCTTATTGCTATGGGTTAGAATATTTCAAGATATCGAGTAGTTCGATTAAGCGCCTGATTATTTTTATGGATTTGTACAAGTCAATCGATGCTGCGATTGATGTCGCAAACATTATTTATTTTAAATTATCAGTCGGCGTTCGACTGCCATCAATCTCTTTCTCGAAAATTCTCAGCCGTGAGTGGAAGTCGGACATATCCGTGTTTTGTCGTTTGGGTTCCGATAATGATGTTCGATCCGCATGGTTCCTTAAGCTAAATCAAATACTCAAGGCATTAAGTCAATCTCAAATCTCTCTGTATGTTTATCATTTTCGCAAGATGATCCAGCACACTGAAGACACTTGTGGCGGTTTCTACGAACCTGCTGTAGTGGAACACTTGAGTTTAAGGGGATCTTTTTCATCTTCTTACTTTCCGACTTTGTTAAAGTATTTGCTTCGTATTTGTCGTCCGAAGTACATTTATGATGCAAAGATTAAATGGGAGGATGAAAACAGGCATACCGGTGAACTTCTATGCAATATCCTCGTACGTGGGAAATGGCCACAAGATTTGGTAGAAGTAAGCATCGAAGAAGAAGACAACTCTGGCGATGATGACAGAGAAAAAGCGAATCGTTTCCAGGGTACAAGTTTGTCCGAAAAAAATATTAGATTTCGATTGAAATGGAGAGAGTTAAGCTAGCTTGCTCACTTCATTTATTTTCTGCAGAGTCTTAATATTTATTTAATCTATTATTTAAAATTATGTTAGGCCAAAACATATGTTCTATTCTTGTTTTTTCCTGTCTATTACCTTAATAAGAATGAGATTTTTGTTCTGTCTATTACCTTAAAAGGATGCAAAATTGGAATCCGTCTGAAATCTATCATCAGAACAGTAAATATTTTCTTGTATATACTAAATCTGAATACTTTTTTTTTTTCAATTTCTCTGATGGTTTGATTGATTCACATGCCTCATTAATCAGTTTCAAACAATCTGACATAACTAATCACAAAATAATTACATCAATCACATTTTTCAACCATAATTTATAGCTAACTTATTTTTTATTATAAAATATTCATTGCCTTAATTCCCTAAAAATTACAATTTGAAGAGGCTAAATGGTAATTATAATTCATAATTTTTAAGGGTTAATTCCATTTTTCATACCCAAAGTATGTTGTAATTTAAAGTCAATACCCCAAAATTAGAAAAGTATCAAAATCGGTAGCCTAACTTCAATTTTTGTATCAACTTTCATACCACCATTAAATGGTAATTAGTTTTTTCCTTTATTTTATTTTATGATTTTTTTTGTTATATTATATATTAGATGGGATAAAATAGGGATTTTATGCTAATTTATTAAAATTTTTATTTGAGTATTCTTGTCCATAGGATCAACCCATCAAATTTTGGTGCATATATCCGGGAGGCCAATTCTCTTTTACCCCTTCAATCAATGTCAAACTCTTTTATATCCACTTATGAACAAAATTTCTTTTATGCCCATTTCGTAATATGAAAAGACCGAAATATCCTGACCCAGATTTTGAACTACTCGCCTCAAACTGAACTAATCGACCCAAACTTTAAATTGAACTACGCACCCCAAACAGAAGTACTCGCCCCAAACTTTTTTAATTGCTCGTCCCAAACTTTCTGAACTGCTCGCCCCAATCTTTCTATAACAGTTATTTTTTATCTGTTTTGAAAAGTCAGACTGGCTGTTCTAGAAAACTTATTACCCAATTTTTTATTTTATTATATTATTATTATTACTATTTTTTTTTTTTGAATTTGTGTTATCCTTAAAAATGGAAATAGTCCATTACGACCATATTAGGCCAATCATACTTCCGTAAATTAAATATTCTCAATAATTTTCATACATCTTTTTGACCGAGTGGATCCCGAGTGGGATGGGTTGCAACGCCACCAGCTGAAAAATCACTGCCCCTAGCTCGTTTTACGGACGGTTCCTCACCGCCTAACTTCCTTTCGAGGAAGTTGAGCTACAAGTTATTCAACTCCTTCAGAAACCGATCAGCACAGCCTTGGTTCGTTTCCTACTCCAGACGTACGAGATATTTTGATTACAGAGACAAATTAAAAGTACTGAACATGAGTGGAAGCGAAAGTTTTTATTTTATTAAGAACTAAATGAAAATATTATTACATCAGTAGCCTCCTTTTGGGAGGAGATAACTGTTTTAGCCTTTCATGGAGAAGGCTTGCACTCGTGAATACATAAACTTATTATTACAAACAATCACAATATTGATTATTTTTCTCTCTCTTAATTTTATTTGACTATGAGAAAATAGAAGAGAATTTTCGATGTCCTCTACTTTCTCAAATGCTCTCTATTTATAGATGAGATTTCCGAATTTCAAATCCGGACTCCAAAGCCTGTTGATAAAAGATGTGTTTTTTATTCATATCTTTCTTCTATTATTGTGGGTTAGTGGGTTTTGTCCACCGTCCTTCTTTATTGCTGGTCCCTCATGACTCATCCATCTTGTATTGTCGAGAATCTTTTTCACATGGTGCGTTCTTCACATGGTGCATGGTCCCCGCGTTTTTTTGAAACCAGCTGGTTTCTTGTCCTTTCTAGTCGTACTTTTTTGTCAGTCCGCTTTAGGCCGAAAGCCTTTTCCGAACTCGGGCTCTTTATGCTCTGGGCATGACTGACAGATCCGGTCAATCCATCAGCCGACATGCGCCATGTTGCAAAATTCTCGATATGTGTCTTTGTTTACCGGAATCCTGTTTCCCAGAGAACTCTCCTCTTTGTTTCGAAAAGAGTTTCGGCAAAGCTTGTTGTAGCCCCTGTGATCGAATTCAGGAGGAATGACCTATTTGAATAATTTTGGAAGAACTTGAATGGGTATTTGACTTTGTCCATTTCCATTAGACAAACCCATAGTCCCCATGCTCGTCTTGTAGAGGTCTCATCTTCGGAAATTGCCCCTACTATCACTGCTGCGTCCTCCGATGAGGCAGCCTTGATATATTTGAAAGCGTTCCCATCCGGTCTCCTTAGCTTGATGAAATTAAAAGCTTCATTGAAGCCTTTTTTTGATGGCTCCGGCTCTGCACTAATAAAATACAGTTCCAAAACGTCTCATCTGGCCAAATGTGGATTATTGACACAGGTCTCGTGAACTGCTTCCCCGATCCATTTTGGTAACTTGGAGATCTCGGAAAAGCCTGGCACAATGGTATAAATTGAAGCTAGAGCTCCAATATCATACCACTCTTGTACTTCATTTGGATGGCTTCCTATTTTCATCCAAACTCGTGGATATTTTCTGAAGATATCAACTATTGTTTTGTCAGGGTTAATACCTCTTCTCGTGGCTAACTTCTCCCACTGTCTTTGGTAAACCTGCATAGGAGAAATTCTTGTCTCGTCAGTTTGAATCTTAGAGTAACCCATCTGTGGCCTAAGATTCAACTCTCCCTCTTTAACCCCAGAGGTGGTGGGTTGATTTGAGGCCTCCGATAGTGACACCGGGGTCTCAACATTCGTTGTAGCTTGTACATCTTCGGGGAATGCATCATCTACAACACTCGTGATTATGGTATTTGAATCCATAACCTCCGTTTTAGAGACCCGTTCTCGAAGTACCCCTTTTTGCACCGTTGGCGATGCGGCCTGGAGGAGAGGCCTTCGCAAAGCTGATAACAGCTGACACTGTGCTAGCTAGCATGCTCGTATTTGATCAGCAACAGATTCCCGATCATCCTGTTGAAGTCGTCCTGCGACCTCTGCATCGAGACATAGCGTCCCAAATTCTCGTTCAAGGATCTCGAGGTTTTCCCTGAGATGCCTAAGCCTTTTGAGGGTATCGTCAGCAACGTGTCCCTCCATCTCGAGCTAAAAAATCTACAAGAATATTTACATGAGATTCTATAATGACAATATCAAAATTATAATATTGACATTCAGCTTGCCATCTAAGTATTCTAGCCTTTTCGGGTTTAGATTCAATTTTGTTTTTCAAAAAGGCTTTTACGCTTGTGTAATCAATTTTTAAGGTGAATTTCTTTGAGAGCAGAAATAATGGCCATTTCTTAAACGCCTTTTTGACTGCGAAAACTCCTTCTCATTTATATGTCATCGACTTGCTTCGCTATTTGTAAATAGCCCGCTGCAATATCTACATGGCATTTCTCCTTTGGGCGTTAGTTTTGTAAGAACTGCTGCCCACCAATAATCACTAGCATCCGTATATAGAACCAGATCGTCTTCATCATTCGGGATCGCTAGCTTAGGAAGTTGTTTCCAGAATCCTTTAAGCTGTTTAGTTCCCTCTTGGTGTTCCTTTTCCCATTTGAAATCGGCGTCCTTTTTCAGTAAGGAACTGAATACCTTTCTGTAATGATCCTGGTTATTTATGAACATCCCGACAAAATTAACAACTCCTAGGAAACTTTGAAGTTGTTTCTTATCCTTGAGTGTATCTGGAAATCCTTGTATTTTTTCTACAATATGATTCTGTAGAATGATTCCGGACTCGTCGATCTCTATCCCAAGGAACTCGATGTTTCTTGTAGCAATTACTGCCTTCTTTTCTGAAAGCACTAATCCTTCCTTGTGGCAAACATCTGAGAAGATCTCCAAATGTTTTAGATGATCCTTCATGTTCTTTGATGCGATGAGTATATCATCAATGGGAAATGTGAATATTAATGATGCAGATCTTGTAAGTGTGTGTGTGTGTGTGTGTGTTTGTGTGTGTGTATCTCTCTCTCTGTGTGTGTGTGTGTGTCTGCCTGTGTGTGTATGTATGTATATGTATGTTTCTGTGTGTATGTATGTATTTATGTTAAGATTTCCTGAATATACATTACAATGTTTTAATAATATCTAAAATTACAGGTCTTTTTCCCTGTTTTGAAAGATCTTCATTATTGGATTGTTTGTTTCAATTTCAAAGACCATGCCTTGCAAATAATTGACAACAGACCGCTTGCACAATGCACAAGTGTTGCAATTCATTATGACAATGGCCCCAAAAAAATTGTAAGTACTCTACAACAATAATCACACACACACAAAAAAAAAGATGAATGTATCTTCCTGTAAAAGAATAAGAATGTTAAAAAATTCCATGGTTTGACCTATTTGTATCTCATTATATTCAATTCTCAGGCATCAGCATTCCACAAATATTTGCAAATCAACAATTTGAAGAAAAATGTGAATGTTGAAAAATTTATACAATCGATTGTCAAAATGTCATGGAGATCGGCAAATAATTATGATGATTGTGGAATATATTGCATGAGACATCTGGAAACGTACAAGGGGAAGTTGGGCGTGGACAGATGGAATGCAGGTTATACTAAAGATAATGTAAGTAAATTTAATTAGAAGTTTATACTTATTTTCTTTGTATTTATTAATTTTTCTTGTATATTTTTCAATAGGACAAAGATTTGTTGAAGATATTGAGAGCAAAGTACTGCTCAACAATCATCATGATGGAGGAGAATACAAGGAAGAAAAAACTGTTGAAAGATGTGGGACATGTAGTTTGTCTGCTATAGTGAGATTTTGAGTAAAAACAATATTATTGTTTTAGGTCTGTTTCAGGTGTTGGAAGAAATATTTTGGTTTCTATTGKTTATGTTTCAGCTCATGCTTAACATTAATAGTACGAGGTTGACGCGTTACAAACAACAAACAATTTCAGTTGTATGTGGTTGTTAGATTTGCTGCTTAATATGCATGCTTTGGAATATTAGTATTATATGATAAGTTTCTAATTCTTTTATTTTAAGAGATTAGACACTTTTATATAGTTGTAATGCTAAATGCATGATATGTCAAAATACTCTAATTTGAATGTCAACAGAGGTGGGTCACCAATTAGAATCAACTTTACATCAATCATTATAGTCAACTAAACCATCTCTAAATCGCCAATTGACTATGATGTCGAGGCCGCGAATATTATTGCCTTAACGTTTCTTGAATCATGAATCAGTAATCTAGTAACTATGATCGAATATGATTAATGGGAACAATATATTTTCGACAGAATATAATGTATACATGTGGAGTGTATATTATATTATTTTCAGATTGAATTCAGTAAACTTAGTTCGCGTTTCTTTACGGCCATGTCTCAACTTGATACCTTGTTACTAATTGATGTGTGAGTAGTTGTACTAATTGATGTGTGAGTAGTTGTTTACCAGTATGAACTATAACTAGTGTTTATGTTAAGTAAAGAAATTTATATATATACAAAATGCACAAACATAACATAAACAACCACAGAAAAGATTATTCAGCCACATATCATCCTACAAATCAGACACATATCATCTTACACACTAGCCACATATCATCCTACACAATATCCAAATACCATCACATATATCAGCCGCATATCATCCTACAAAAACCAGACACATATCATCTTACACACTAGCCACATATCATCCTACACAACATCCAAATACCATCACATATATCAGCCGCATATCATCCTACAAAAACCAGACACATATATCATCTTACACACCAGCCACATATCATCCTACACAAAATCCAAAATATCATCACATACACCAACTACATATCATCATATACACCATAGGCACATCATCACATATAACATCCACACACCATCTTTAAATTCTAAGATTAAAAAATTACCAACAACTAAAGAACAAATATATAACCTTTTCATAAAAAAAAAGTCATTACAATAAAAAGAATTGGATAAAAAATACCAGTCCAAAAAATAATAAAAGAATAGTCTAAAAAATAAAAATCAGTTCTCTCTCTATTTTGTAATTATAAAAGAATTACAAATCAAAAGAATGTGGCAATGGTTGAAGCTTTGAACTCGTATTCGGACTAACAACTATGAAATTCGAACTTGATGTTGGACCAACACTCGGATGCACAACATAACCATCTCCGACAAATGTATAAATACCATCCTGAAAAAAAAAATAGAATAGAATAAAAAAAAGATCATATTACAGAAAAATAATATATAAATTATAAATTACAAAATAAATACCTGTAGACTTTTTACAGCCTTTTTAGTTTGTGACTCGGCAATTTGCGCTCGATTTCTTTTTCCTTTTGCTTGGTTGCACTTCTTCTCAAGTATACTCTTCTCCCTTTTATTCCGCTTACCTTTCTCACGACAACTTTGAGGATTTTGAATAACACAACTCAAAGATGGATCAACACAGTATTCAAAATAAATTGGGCTGACTTCACGTATAATACTAAATTTAGCACTTTCAAAAGCTTCTTCACACTTCGATCGAGCTTCAATATTGTCTTCACTCGCTAAAATCAACTTATGAAACTTTCTATTCATTTGAATCCTCCATAACGAGCCCGCCATCGATTTACTCGAGGAATCAAATATAGGAACATCATCTAAAACACGATTACTAACAATATTCTTGCGCCATCTTTTTGTAACATATCTCTCCGGAATAGCACAAATACAATGTATATTCATTAGACGCAAACAATGACAACACAAAATACCAACCTCAAAAAATAAATTGCACGTGCAAGATACCGACAAATCTGCAGCATTAAAAGTCACAGCATGTTTTATAACATCCCTACCCTCAACCCATACATGATATGTCATAGTAGACCCTTCTATAGAGAAAAAAGATTGATGACATGCAGTCTCTTTCATATATTGATCTTCAAATAAAGAGAAAGTTTCAATTGTATACACATCTCTAGCATGTAAAAGTAATTTCACATCATTTAAGGCCATAGATGGTGTACCTAGCATGCAACGTACGTCATCTCCGTTCTCTTTACTCCTCCACTCGGATACAACTCCAATGAACATATTGTAGAAATCACAAAGCCCATCCGTCTTTGATAATTTCCTTGTAAGAGCATGATTTGTGCTCTCGCTTCTTTGAGAAGATAAAATGCCACCTGAAAACCAGTCCTTGTTAAACGCAGGACACCATTTTGCTCGTATATCATAAAGCCTTTTTAACCAACCATTATTCTGACATCCGTAATCTGTAAGCATCTTGAAAAAAAAAATAGAAAATCAAGCATTACTAATACATATTAAAACACTTTATACCAAAAATATCATTAGAAAAAAAAGAAAGCTTTGAAAACCTGAATCTGTTTTAGATATCATCACACATAAATGACACATTCCATCAATCAACACTCATAGTTACCATAACACTTTACTTCCACATATCATTACCCAAAAAGCAAAACCCTAAAAACAGATTGTACTGCTCATATCATCACATTACTTACACAGATATCATCACGAACTACATACACATATCATCACAAATTGCTGATAAAAATATCATCAGAATTTACTTTAGAAAAAAAGAAAACTCTGAAAACCTGAATCTATTTCAGATACCATCACACAGAAGTGACACATTCCATCACTCAACACTTATAGTTACCATCACACTTTACTTCCACATATCATTACCAAAAAAGCAAAACCCTAAAAACAGATTGTACTTCATATACCATCACATTACTTACACAGATATCATCACGCAATACATACACATATCATCACAATTTACTTTAGAAAAAAAAAAAAACCATAAAAATCTGAATCTATTTCAAATATCATCACAAAATGCTGACATATATCATCACATAATTCTACCACATATCATCATATAATAAGACCAAATATCATCACATATTGCTGTAATATATTATAAACAAAAATTACCAGACAAGGTAAACATAAAAAAATTTACTTACTTTTCCCAGTAAAACTGGAACTCAGCCTCTGTTTCAACGTATTTCATCAAATAATTGAAAAGGTCTATGAAACCTTTTTGACTTCTTAGCGATCTGATATTTATCTTCGAATTTTCACCAATATGCCAAACACAGAGTCGAGGTCGTGACATTGGAAAAATCTTCGAAATTGCAGCAGCCATGGCAGCAGATTGATGATTATACCTGAATGTAGAATGTGATGATATGTCAGTATGTATTTGATGCCATCTGAATGTAATATATGATGAGTTGTCTCAGTTTTATGTGATGATATATGGTATTAATATGTGATTAATATTTGTATTAATCACATATTTTTGGTTTGTTTTATTTTTTTGTATTATGTAGTGAATGATGATTGTCAGTCAGCTGAGAGAGCAATGCGTGATGATGATTTGGTTGGCATTATTGTGAATTCTGTTGATGAGGCTTATAATTTGTATAATGATCATGCGTTTAGGGTTGGGTTTAGTGTTAGGAAGGGGAAGGATAGGAAGAGGGTTGATGGCTCAATTTCGATGAAAATGTTTCTTTGTTCTAAGGCTGGTCAGAAACAAGTTTTAAAAAAAAGTAGGTCTTATACGAAATTAGATGTGAGAACAGGCTGTCCTTCTTTCATTCGGTTTGATATTGATCGTAGTGGTTTGTGGGTTGTTACTGCACATAAAAACGAGCATAAACCATACATTATGTCCACCTACTTCAAGTCATCTTCTTCCATCCCATAGGCAAATTTGTCCGACTCAACTTGCTTACCTTAAAGAATTAAAAAAAAGTGGTGTTGGGGTGGCCGATGGTGTTCGGGTTTTGAAAAACCAGTCCCGTGGTTCTCCTTTTTTAGGGTTTAGCGTTAGAGATGC
>BMAC01000375.1:612948-625515 GCA_014905375.1 Phtheirospermum japonicum
ACAGACCCTCGGAAAAACCGAGGGTCAACGGATACCCTCGGTTTCTTGATAACCAAAAATAAAATAAAATTAAAAAAATTCACAAAAAACCGAGGGTCGCTTGTACCCTCGGAAAAAACCGAGGGTAATTGCCTCCCCTCGGTTTTTTAATAATAAAAAAAATTAAAAAAAAATAAAAAGTCGCCCAAAAAACGAGGGTCATGGCTCCCCTCGGTTTTTTTATAATTAAAAAAATAAAAAAAATAAAATAATTTGCTGATTTCCGAGGGTCTATAGATACCCTCGGAATATTCCGAGGGTTATTCGACCCTCGGTTTTTTTGAAAAATAAAAAAAAATAGAAAAAAAAGGAAAAAATAAAAAAAATCATAAAATTGAACAAATCCTATCATCACGGGCACGTGGGGAGGTTATGGCTCCATTTCGGTCGAAAAACATGAACGAACAGGTGCGTATCCACACGTTCCGTGCAATTCGACTAAACAACCAAGATACGATCGATCGATCAAGTCGTTCGGTTGGAAACGCGAAGCTACGAGGCGTCGTGAATTCTAAGAGGGAGCGGGGGGTGCGTCTCGTGATCTCGGAACATCGAGAGTCGGTCGTGCCTCGTTTCGTGCTCGTTTAGTATTTTTTTTTCGATTTTTTAAATAAAAAATCAAAAAAACCCCTAGAAAAATAAAAATTAGTAAAAAATAGGAAAAAAGGCCAAAAATTCACGATCATTTAGGGGATGGGTGCGTATCGGCGTCTTGGATCCACGGGGGTCAGTTTCCGGTCGTTTCGGCGCTCGTTTTATATTTTTTACTATTTTTTTTTTATTTTTTAAAAAACCGAGGGTCCCATAAACCCTCGGAAATTTCCGAGGGTTTTGGTCTCCCCTCGGAAATTTCTGAGGGTTTATGGGACCCTCGGTTTTTTAAAAAATTTAAAAAAAAATAGAAAAAAATAGAAAAAATAAAAAAAATCATAAAATTGAACAAATCCTATCATCACGGGCACGTGGGGAGGTTATGGCTCCATTTCGGTCGAAAAACATGAACGAACAGGTGCGTATCCACACGTTCCGTGCAATTCGACTAAACAACCAAGATACGATCGATCGATCAAGTCGTTCGGTTGGAAACGCGAAGCTACGAGGCGTCGTGAATTCTAAGAGGGAGCGGGGGGTGCGTCTCGTGATCTCGGAACATCGAGAGTCCGGTCGTGCCTCGTTTCGTGCTCGTTTTATTTTGTTTTAAATAAAAATCGAAAAAACCCTTATAATATTAGAAAATTAGCAAAAAATAGAAGAAAACTCCAAAGATTCACCAACGTGGCGGGTAGGGATGCGTCTCGGCGTCGTGGATCCACGGGGATCGGTTTCCGGTCGTTTCGTGCTCGTTTTCTATTTTTTTTTTTTTTTTAAAAAACCGAGGGTCGTTATTCCCCTCGGAAATTTCCGAGGGTCCTCGGTACCCTCGGTTTTTTCCGAGGGTCACTTGACCCTCGGTTTTTTTAAATAATAAAAAAAAATTTATTAAAGAAACCGAGGGTCTTTCCGAGGGTCCTGGCCCTCGGTTTTTCAGATTAAAACAGCAGCGGGCACAGACCCGCTGCTCACACAAAACAGAAAGAAAAAAAGAGAAAGAAAGAGAGAAGAGAAAAGAAAGAGAAGCACCCGCCGCCGTGAAGCCCCGCTCGTCCGCCGAATCGCCGCCGCCACCATCCTGTCCGTCCGCCGTAGCCCGCCGCCCACCTTCGCCGGGAGTCTCCGCCAGCAGCCGCAGCCCGCCGCCCACCTTCGCCGGGAGTCCTCCGCCAGCTTCGCCCAACCGCCGCCCACCTTCGCCGCCCGTTTCTCCGCCAGATTCGGAAGGTAAGTTTACATTTTTTTGTTTTTTAATTCTGTTTTTTAATTCAATTTTGTTTTTTAATTCTGTCTTGGTTTATGAATTAGGATTTGAAATTAGGGTTTATGAATTAGGGATTGAGATTAGGGTTTATGAATTAGGGCTTGAAATTAGGGTTTATGAATTAGGGCTTGAAAAATTCTTTCAATTCCAATTGACGTGAATCGGTTCGAGGGTAAGTTATTTTTTGAAGTTGATTTATTTTTGTATTCAATTAGGTTTACGCTATTTTCTATTTTTGTTGATGCAACTCTTCCGATTTGTGTCTCTCCTGCAAATATTACAGTTTCTGGTTTTTTGAAGTTGATATTTGACATATATTGAGGGTTTCTGGTTGAGTTTTTCATTTTTCGTGGTCAGGATTTTTGATCTTTGTTGATGATATGTGGAAGTAATATGTGATGATATGTAGTAGTAATATGTGATGACATGTTTCATTAATGTCAAATGATAACTTAAAGATATTTAGGGTTTTCTGATTTTTGCTTTGTGTTGATGATATGTAGTAGTAATATGGGATGATATGTAGTAGTAATATGTGATGATATGTGGCAGTAAAGTGTGATTTCCTATGTTTTCAGAATGGTTACAAATTATGGATGCCAAGATAATTCTTGGTTACTAAGGCTTTATGATTTAAGAGAAAAATTGCTGAGTCACAAACTTAAAAGGTCGTAGAAAGTCTACAAGTATTTTTCTGTAATTTATATATTATTTTCTGTAATGTCATTGTTTTTTTCACTCTGTACTATTTTTTCAGATTGGTATTTCTACATTTGTCGGAGATGGTTATGCTGTGCATTCGAGTTTCGGTCCAACTTCGAGTTTGAATTTCATAGTTGTTAGTATAAATACGAGTTCAAAGCTTCCAAGTTAATGCCAGATAAAAAGGATTTTGGTTATAGTTTTTCGTGCGATGGCCCGGGGCGAGGGGGTACTTGTGATATTTCAGCATGGGATGCATCCCACCATTATCGCATTCTTTAAGTTGTAGTTCTTTTAGTTCAAAGTCAGTTGATAGTTAGGTTTTTTCATATATGACAAAATAAAGAGATGGCTAAATTTTATTGTTCAATTGTAATTTTTTATTATTTTGGACTGATATATTTTATCCGATCTTTTTTATTGTAATCGTGATGACTGTTTTTTATGAAAAGGTTATATGTTTGTTCGTGAGTTTTGGTTAATTTTACTACGTTTTCATTTTATTGTGAAAACAAACTGTAGGGTTTGTTTCTTACTCTCATAAATTTTTGAATCTGTTGATGTGTTGGTTTTGTTGTGATGATATTTCTGAAAGTTATATGTGATGATATGCGGCTGTTTTATGTGATGATAAGTGGATGGTGCATGTGATGATATGAAAATACATCGTTCCTATAAAAAAAGAATAAGATATCATATACCATCACACAAATCATGCACATATCATCACACACAACATTCACATATCATCACACACAACATTCACATATCATCACAAACTACATATATATCAGTCCCACGGAAAACGAATAAGATATTCACATATCATCACATAGGTCATTTACATATCATCTCATAGAACACGCACATATCATCACACAGAACATGCACATATCATCACAAACTACATATATATCAGTCTCAGGGAAAATGAATAAGATATTCACATATCATCACACAGGTCATGCACATATATTATCACATAGAACACGCACATATCATCACATAGAACATGCAAATATCATCACAAACTACATATATATCAGTCCCAGGGAAAACGAATAAGATATTCACATATCATCACACAGAACATGCACATATCATCACAAACTACACATTTATTTAGCAGTAATCCCAAAAAGAAAAAAAAAAAGATATTCATATATCATCACACAACACATGAACATATCATCGCAAACTACACATATATTCATTTATAATCCAAAAAAAGAAAGAAAAGAAAAGTATATTCATATCATGTATATATCATCACACAAAACACGCACATATCATCACAGACTATATATATATTCATCATCAGTACTAGGAAAAAAGAATAAGATGTTCACTTATCATCACATAGATAATGAACATATCATCATACATAACAAGCACATATCATCACAAACTACATATTCATGATCTTAAGATAATAAGATCTTAACTAATGTAAAATTCTCATTCAGACATTTTTACAAACAGTTGATATGCAGTAATGTAATTTTGTACCAAAACATATTAAAGCTACATGAAGCGAAAATTTCAATGACAACAACAATTCAAACCACTTCAGATGCGAAAGATTTGAACAAATCCAAAAAAAATGAAAAAAAAAAATTCAAAATCGACGTTAAGCTCAAAATTCCGGAAAATATTGAATTCGACCGCGGAGAGGTGGCTTTTAGATTTCTCATCATTAGCGGTGTTTATGAGTTCAAGGTGTTAAGGTGAGCGGGAAGTGAAGAGAAACTGGAGAAAATCTGAGCGTGGAGAAGCGGATTTCACATTGAAGCCTGAGCGTTTCTTTTTTGTTTTGATGCGCGTGTGGAAAGCCTGAATTCTGAGGGGGAGTGAAATTCACAGCGCGTGGAATTGGAGAGGGGCTCTTAAAAAATCTGCACATGTGATAATTTTTGGGATCGGGTGCATTCTACAAGG
This sequence comes from Phtheirospermum japonicum, assembly GCA_014905375.1. NCBI lineage: Eukaryota > Viridiplantae > Streptophyta > Magnoliopsida > Lamiales > Orobanchaceae > Phtheirospermum > Phtheirospermum japonicum. The sequence continues at coordinate 617,483 of BMAC01000375.1, forward strand.
TGCACCTGGGTCCATGGTATACCATCTCAAGATAAAGGACTCTAATTATTTGTTAGATTAATCTACTATATATTCTAACAAATTGAAATATTAATTAAATAAATACTAATAAAAGACTTACTAAGATAAAGAACTCTAATTATTTGCTAGATTAATCTACTATATATTCTAACAAATTTAAGTGTTCATAAGGGCAAATAGCACTTTTAAACAAAACAATCGATAGGAAGAACAAAACTATTAAACAAAAGAAATTCCTATCAATCTCCCCAATTTGCCTTCCTGATAAAAAAAAAACGTTTTAAACATTTTCCTATTGCGGTATGTTTCTATTAAGGTTATTAGAATGTTAGCACGAATGATAACATTGTTTTATGAAGGACATCAATTGAGTAGTTGAGGGCTATTAGAATGTTAGCACGAATGATATAACAATGCTAACTCAACATTTTCCTATTCCAGCATGTTTCTATTAATTTTCATTTGTTTCATCTATACCTTTAGCAATTTCATACCAACTTCTTGGAAGCTATGCAACTGGGGCATTCGGATTCATTGGAACCTTCTTTTTCAAAACTTGACTCTCCAGGAAAGGTAGTGTTTAAATAGTTCCAAGTCAGCGTGTCAAGCAAGGCTCAGGTCCAGTGAGCATGTGCACTAAAGTGGCAACCACTGCTACATATGCACATTCACGTTAGTTTTTTTGCCCTTTTAACGTCGTTTTTTAAATCGACGTAATAGCCACCGACGAAAGTAAAACTGACGTGTAAGGTTGTGACATTTCACGTCGGTGGTGAAAACGACGTGAATTCTGTGACTTTTCACGTTGAGTTTTAGTGAAAACTGATGTTAAAATATTACATCGGTTTCTTGAGAACCGATGTGGTTTTATGTTTATTTTTTTCAAAGGTAACCCATTTAAGCTATCCAAATATCTCATTTAAGCAAAAAAATCAAATAGCCAAAGAAATTTAGAGAAAATAAAATTATTAATTAAATAAATAAACGTAAACCTCCTGCTTCACACACTCACAAATACATGCATCATATAATTCCAAGTTCCAACAATTCCCCTATACAATCTCCACCCAAACCCCTCATACAAAGGTGCAAAAATATTATAGAATTTTTTTAAACAGTCTGTATCTATAACTTTACACAACTATCTTTCTGCATTAACTAAAAACACCACCAGAGTGTATAACAGCATTACAAACCTACTCTACAACCCGCAAATTCAATCCGATGATGAATGCTTAAATAATTAACACAGAGCCAAAAAAAACAACCCGTCATCAAATAATCACCTCATCGGCTCTCTGCAGCARCTCGAGCACGCTCCCCGCTTTCCTCTTCGCCCTATCCATCCCATTCTTCAACAACTCCCTCAACGCCTCTTCCGCCCCAAGCTCCCCCGCAACCCTCAAACACTACCCGCTCCTCGTACACAAGCTCCACAGTATCGTGGTCGCGTTTTCCCAATTATGAGAGGAGCCCGTCCTAATAACCTCCACCAAACACATGAATGAGGTTTGTGTAATTGCATTTACCTTCTCCAGAAAACGTAATTAGTTAAAAAAAGAAACAAATACCAATAGGGTTTTCGTAATTATGAAAGGTAGCTGTTTTTTTTTTGTTTTTTTTTTTTTTGTTTTTTTATAATTACACTGAACCTTGAACGTATTCTTTTATAATTAAACACTCAAGAATCATAGAAGCAAATCAAGGATTCCAACCTGCCTAGTCGACACAATTACAGGATCTTTCATCAACTCCAGCGATATCGGACAACAAAAGTCGTTAGGAATGATCGGAGATCTATGCTTAATTAAATTCTTATCAATCTCAGTAGCATCATTATCATCAACCACCACACATTCATTTAGCTTCCTCAAGAGATATGACATAGTCTCTATGTAATCCTCCGAAACTCCCTCAACTACACCACCACACGAGATGACCATCTTGTGAGTGGCAAGCAACTCTCTTTATATCGGCCGTGGTCCTGAGATGCAGCTTTTCAGAGAGACGTCTGAAAAACGAGTGGGTCCGGGTCATCTTCCATTTGTGCAGCGGCTAAGTCCATCATGAGTTGCAAATTGGGCGACTCGGTTAGGGTTACTGCTCGTTTAAATTGGTTGTGTAGGAGTTCAATCTGTAGAATGGGAAAGGACAAATTATTTTATGAGTGAGCTATAAAGAAAGCATACAAGTATACGTAAATCGAAACAACCATAAAGATGAGAATTTGCACCTGTTCTTGAACAGAACTACAAAACTGGGCTCGAACTGCAGTCACCGTGTGGACTCCGTGAATACACATGGTAAAAAGAGCCGAGTAAAAGAATAGTTAATTACTATCAATATAATAAAAGAGATGAATGATAATTCAGGAAATAGAAATGACTGGTTATAAACATGATTACAGTTCAAAGACATGCTTTAAGTTTACGTGTCTCCAAACAGACGGTAAAAATATCATACTTTGACCAATTGCACAGACAACAGAAAGAAGTAGTTTGGTTGTATTATACGAGTAAACTCCTACAAATATACTAATCCGTACTTGATAACTCCGTACACATCAAAGAACACAAACAAACAAACACACAAATTATTCCTGGTTTAACGTTATATAGAGTCTTTCAACTATATCATGCTTGTCCTACATCATCTCTCCATTAGCGGATTATACACCAACATCAAAATATTAATAAATTACACAAAATCACCTCTAGCACGAATATTAAGCTATGTGAAGAACCAAACAAATGCTCTTTAAAGCAATTCACTGGAAACACGATTGAAGATTAACACAAAAACTTGCAAGCAAACATAGACTATAAACACAGTCAATACCAGCATTACTCGCAACATACCACAATTAACTAATAACTGAACAGATATAAGTTACAAAATAATTGATAAAATAACTTTTGCTATTATCTCAAAATTAATAAATAATCCAGAATGAGTCTTAATCTTAAACATACAAATGAACTTACCGTCATATAGCATCACTCAATAGATAATTGTCTAAGATTTGAAACAAATCTAGGATTAACTGTAATAACGCATATATCTTGTACTAATAAATTTGAGAAGTAGCTTAGGAGGAAAGTGAATAAATGTTAAATGATCATAGTATTCTGATACCAGTTACAAAACTTATATGGAAAATAAAAAAAAAATGAATTTTTTACCAGTCACAAATTGATCTCTACACTTTGATAAATAAATTTGCTAAAAGTTGATTTATAGTTGATTAATAAATGATCTATATGCTTTAAATGTAAAGCAAAAATAGAGTAGAGTAACACACTAATATTATATGCTTTAAATAGGCGATTTTGTTGAAAATTATATGAATGATAATGTGAGCTTAGTTATGCGAATTATGATCGACTTTTCAGTTTGACACAATTGGAATAATAAAACTATATTATTAACTTGCACGAGTTCTCAATTTAAGTTTAATGGACGAATTTGTGCTCATGCACTAGAGAAAAAAAAGTATTTAGAGATGATTTTGAACCGCCTTAATCAAAGCGCCTCAAATTTTGTCAATAGTCCAGGTAGTTGTTTGACTCGCCTCGTATTATAGAAACTTGGAGGCGTTTCAAATAAATAACCGCCTACACTAATCCTCGTAATCGGCTAAACCGTCTTTAACGTCAATGCAGAGGCAGTATAGAATTGTAAGTACAACTAATGAATTGTCTCTCCTTTAAGAAATATTAAATGTGTAGGCCATTGGACGAATGTACCCACGTCGTCTAACAATCTAAACTAACCGATCAACAATATCATTAGCATGATCCTCCTCCGCTTTATCCTATGTTTTGAAGAATTGCAAGCAAAATCAAATATATGTTAGGACGATTATTGAGTACGGAAGTATATATAATGTTTAGATGTGCTTGGTGAATGAATCAAATTCACATGCTATTCAGAATTTAGTTTTTCAGACTTAAGGTTGTTTTTGGTAAAAAGATCACAATCTATATATATATATATATATATATATATATATATATATATATATATATATATATATATATATATAAAGGCTAGCGTTTCTAAAAATATTTTTCAAATTTTCCCTCTAAAACGACATGCTAAATATAGTAGTCAGATTTAATTAATTAAAAAAATATATAAAAATCATGTATTTATGTCTATATTTAAGTTATTAGTTACTTAATAAATCTTTTATATATATATATATATATATATATATATATATATATATATATATATATATATATATATATATGGATCATATTTAAATCGTAGATATGACTTATATATAGTATATGAATTCACATATATAATTATTCAACTAAAACATGTCATTAAGACAATCATTACCAAATGTATACATATCTAAATCAATTATAGAGTTGATATTGTAAATTAAAGTTAATATCTATAATTATTATCTATCACATTAATTTATATATTACTTGCATATAAATATTTTTAATACAATTATATTCTTATATACAATAAGTAAAACGTGAAATCAAATTATGACAAACTGAAATTACAATTAATAAATCTTACAAATATCTATAACTATATAATAAGAGAGCAGTATAAAAAAAATATTTTTAATATTTTTATCATTATTGAATGCATGGTTACCATTTTCTATATATAGCAAAATTTCTTCCAATGATATTTATATACGACTGACAAATACTTTCTCTACATTGTTAAGAAATAGCTATAGAACTATGTTCTAATTTATATTTATGCATGAACAATGTCTTTAACGTTAAACGCATGGCCAAAATTTTTTATAAAAGTTTTAACATATCCAAATTGATTCATATTAGTTTCTAATTGATTTAGATTAGGTCCTAAAATTAGTTTTTAAATCATATACTGCATATGACAATATAAATAGATAATTTCAAAATAGAAGATCAGTACGAAAATCTGTATATAATATTTAATTTAAATTGTTCTAACATCCTGAAATTTCAATATAACTAAAATAAATATTAATTATTAAGAGCTTTCATAAATAATTATTTAATTTCTATTAAGTGACCTAATATATGATTTAGCCTTCATAAATAATTATTTGGTTAAGTGTATGTGTGTTTAATCGTATTTTAAATGAAAAGTAATAATTTAAATTGTCTTTAAATACAATATATTCATCCTAAACATCAAAATGATAAACCACGAATTATACCCTCCATCAAATATTATTTATTTAAAACTAAATAATATAAAACAACCTTCATAAATAATTAATTGTTTTGAATATGGTAAATCCAATTAGATTAATTATATTTATTATCTAAATGGTGAAACTTGAGCAATTTAAAATAGATAATTATTCCATTAAAAACATAATAATCTCTATTAATTATAATTGAATTAAATTAAAAGATTTCCTACATAATCCCTGATCAACTATAATTTAAATCTCCCCACCCAAAAATTAAAGTAAATAAATAAATATTACCGTAATCAATTTGTTTCTAACGTTCAACTACTTTTTTTATGAAAAAATAAAAGTAATCAAAAGTTATGTATTGCCGCAAATAATCATTAAATTCCAAATCTTTATATATATATAACAATGAAATATTTAGTACTTTGTATACACGGTTTCCTTATAGGTGTGTCATTATATTAATAGAAAAATTATATAATGAGCAAATAAGTTGATCTTTTAATTAATATTTATTTAATTGACAATTACAGTATATGATGAAAAATAATAAATAGGTATGATTTTATATTAGGAGTATAAAAAAAACTATTAAATTAGACAAAATTTAACAAAAGAAAACTATTAAGTTAGGCTAAATATAATAAAAGTAAAATATTAAATTACGTATTTATTGGACTCGGATGACACATAAGCAACTGAAGCACTAATATCTTTTATTATACAAGCGAAGCATACGAAGCAAACACATATATTAGGAGAATTTTGCATTAATATATACTCAATTAACACTCGTGTATTACACGGGACTTATCAAAAGATATATATAAGAGATATTTGTGATAATTATAGAATTTTAAATCTAAAATAAAAAATTATAATAATATATTTTCAAACCGTGCCTTGTACATGTCTAATCTATTTATTAATTATTATAAATATTAAATAATTTTGTATTTGATGTTTAAACTAAATTCATTAATAATCATAGTTACATACTTACAAAAATTAAAAAGTTGTCAAATTCTAAACCCGTGTCTTATATCTATTTTATTAATTATTATTATTTAATTATTTTATATATTAATGTTTATATTAAATTCATTAATAATTATTAGTTACACACTTTGAGATATTCAAAAGATGTCATACTCTCAATACGAGTCGCATTATACTGGTGTCTGATCAATGTTTATTAGTTATTAATATATAATTTAATATTTTTATGTTTAGATTGAATGCATTACTAATATTTAGTTACATACTTAGAAAACTGTAAATAACTCATATTTTACCTATATATAATATTTGAAACTCTAAAAATAAATTATTTTAAGTTCTATTATCAATAAAACTTGTTTAATTATTTTCATAATAAAGTTATTTTTGTAATTAAAATTATTTCATATAGTTTGTCTTTTAATTAAAATATGATCTTATCTATTAATTATATACTACTTATTTATGTTTTTATATTAGGAGACCTAATTATTAGCATTCTCTATATAAAAGGAAAGTTTTGAATAACGAAAAATATAATAAAGTAATTAAATTAGGTAAGATATAATAAAAATGAAAGTATTAAATTAGGTAAATATTAGGCTCGGGTGACACATAAACAAACGAAACACCATAATTTTTTATTGATAAAACAAAGCATACGAAACAGACAAATAAGTTAGTAGAATTTTGCATTAATATATAGGGTTGATATATATATATATATATATATATATATATATATATATATATATATATATATATATATATATATTGTAAGTTAAGAAAAGAGTAGTCGAAAAGTGTATTTTCATATTTATTTTATTACTTAAAATATCAAGATATTGATTAACTCTCTTTTGATATTTTAGAGCTCTTCTAAAAAGACAAAGAAAAACTACTCATTCTAGATTAATGTAACATAAACTCTATAGTTTACCCTACTCATATTCTAGATTAATGTATCATAAACTTTTAAAAGGTAATTTGAAATCAATCAAAGCATTGAGATGTGGACTTTACATCCAATATTCCATCATAAAAGCATGTATTTTGACTGGTAACCATCCATATACATATATGATATAGCTAGCTTAACTCTAACGATAAAATGCACATTTACTCGTGTGAATTTATTGGCATGCTAAAATTATACATACGATACCAATTATATTTTAATAAAAGTAGTTCATAACTAGAGCAAGTGGCTAAGAGGACAAGAAACATAAAAGGAGCTAAAAACTAACACTAAAAAACGTTAACCAATTAATAATTTGAAGGAGCGCCTTGTGCTCTGCGAAAAAAGTTGTTTGATCCTACAAATATGAAGACACACAATGACAACTGATTATTTATGTCAAATTCTCCAATCAAAATTGCAATATAAAGTATATTCTACACCAGTTTGTTCATGAATAAGTGCTAAACCTCAGACCTAAATATTTTAGCCAATGTTAATAATATTCAGATATTCTAGTATTAATGTCGACATGTCTCTGGAATGTTTCTCCATCTCTCAGGATGATATGTAATACACTTAAAATTGATTTAAAAGATAGAGCATAATATCCTCTTTGACTAATAAAATAAAGGGGCAATTTCCATCTAAACCAAAAGATAAAAATTATATCCCAATTAATTCAAGTCAAAATCTATCTTACTATTAACTCCAAATCAACTCTAATTGTACCATACTACCCCTCTTTTATTAGACGAGAGTAAGAAAATGGAAAGTCCAAGCGTGTTTAATATTTGGCAAATGGTCATCTCAAAAATGGTAGTAGTTAGTAATCAATTTAAAAGTCAATAGTGATTCAATACTAGTTTATTAGTAATTATATAA
>BMAC01000375.1:627997-639972 GCA_014905375.1 Phtheirospermum japonicum
TTTTTTCATTTTCGCCCCAAAAACTTTTGGGGACGTAAAATAGGTTCGGGACGCTTTTCCCAGAAGCGTCCCGAAGGGCGGGACGCTTTTGCCAAACGCGTCCCGCCACAATTCTTTAATTTTTTTTGAAACTCATTTATTTTTTTAATTTGGAATTAAATATATAATATTATTTAATTAAACCAGAAAAATCATGCTAGGACTAAGCAATGGGATATTTATAGTTTACACTACTCATATTCTAGAATAACATAACATAAAATTTAAAAGGTAATTTGAGATCAATCAAAGCGAAAGCATTGAGGACGTGGACTTTACATCCAAATATTCCATCATAACAATATGCATTTTGACAGCATGGGAACGCACCATCCATATATTAGCTAACTCTAATGGGAAAATGCACATAGAAAATGCACATTTACCCGTACACATGTGAATTCATTGGCGTGTTAAAATCGGTGATTAATTTCACAAAATCAGATCCTCTTTTATATATATAATGCCAATCAATAAATCCCTGTTCGAGGGTGATTTAACTAACCACAGCTACTTTATAGCAAATATCTTAATTAACCCCAAGTTAAGCATATATCTTAATTTAATCTCCAAAACGCATCCTACTGCCGATTGTAATAAAAACTCTACCACATAATTTACGATCCGAATTTCCGGAGAACTAACTAATTAAAATTCATAAACGGATCATAAATAGAAATTCGTACGTTTTAATTAATTGGATTAATAATTTATTTGCTTTTCTAGACTTATTCGTATTTTAGAACTCTTTTATTTGTGCATATATTTATTTACTCTTGAGAGAAGGCAGAAATAATCACGTGAATGAAGAAAAGTTGCGGTCATTCTGAATATATCATTTAAGCTTGTGTTTGATCAACTTCAAGATTTTACGGATGATACTATGCTAATTAAAACCGATCTACTTGTTCATGAGTTTTTCATATATTACTAGATGTTATATTATTATAATATTTTTCTTAAAACAATTACACCGGTTTCTATTAATATCTTTTTCGCCCAAAGGTCACGACCTATGAGTTTTTAACTCATAGCCAAATTTAAATTCCGTTTTCTTATTATATCCGCTGTTTGTCACTGAATATTAGTACTGGTGTTCCAACATCTCGACTAACATTCACTCTCTACTTGTTTTTATTCTAGTATCTATGGCCTTCAAAACTTTCAATTCGCATCAAGAGAGGTCACTTGACGATACTAAGTGCCGATCCTTTTTTTTTCTATGTAAGAAAGCTATAGATACTATGATGAATATTGTAATACGACCACAAATTCTTGACGGGACCAACTATGCGATCTGGAAGGTGAGGATGGGCCTATATAAAAAAAATCATGTATGAAAAATCATGGCATGCGATATTGGTTAGTTGGGAGGCTACTAGTGAGATGATGCAGAACGCTCTTTATAGCTTTGTGGATGTCTCTCTATTCAGAATCATCTCAAATCTCTAGTCGTTTTGAGTCGATTACTCTAGTTCTTAGGTTATTTTCTTGTTTATTTGCTTCTAGGTTTAAAGTGTACAAAGTATGAAGATGTTTGTGTTATTTTTGGGTTTTTAAGTATGAATTCTTGTTTTGTAGGTGGATAAAAGGATTATATTCACTCGCCGGATGTTTTGGACCGGAAAATGAGAAATTCGAGCCGAAAGCATCCAGGTAAACCGACTCCAAATCGTTTTGTACATACTATTTATAAACATATTTTTTTATATTTTTAAAAATACATGAATATATTATATAGATCTACTACAAAAACGGTGAAATATGGATTATCCCACTAAGAATAATGATAAACACAATATAATGTAATATCTACCCTAAAATGTAACGTAATTATTATAATCATAGATATTAATTAATTTAATATTTATATCAATATATTTTAGAACAATATGTATATAGGAAATTATGGTTTTGGAAACATCTTTACACATTTCAATCATTATCCAATTATTTGGTAAGTAATTAAATAATATCTATAACCATAAATATTTATTTAGTAATTAAATTAATGATTGAAACTTTCATTAAAATGTGTTACTCAATTTAGTAACACATTTTGACGGGAAAATTTTCAGGTTACTCTTTATAAAACGCTAGCCTTATTATATATATAGATATAGATTTTTCACAAACAATTCTCTCAATGTTATTCATGCCAGTCCACCAATTAAAGTGAAATAAGTTTTTTAATGCACACACACTTATTTTTAATGCAAATTATAAATATAAACATGAAAATTGAATATAAAACACATAAATAATAAATTATTAATATCTCTCCCAAATTCCCAATTCCCACCAGACTATGCACAAAGCTCATGAAACCATCGCCTTGATATCCCAGGGCCGACGAAAATCACATCATTTGACTTGGATATTGAGCTATCCTGAATAAAGAAAAATAAAATTATAACTTTTATATTAAAGCTCTCAATAAGACATGGAACACCAACCAAATGCTTAGGTAAAACTGCAATTTTGGTTCCATAATTTTGGTTAAATTGACTTTTTGGATGAGAAAAGCCATTTTATTTTAACCATCTATTGTTAGTGTTTGTTGTAAAAAATAATTCTTGGATTTAAATGAGTAGTTATCAAAGTTTCATATCTTCATTTCTTTTATTATATCTTCAAGAGTCGAAACCTACCAATACACATGAAAATCGCAACATTAGAACCAAATTCAACAAACACAACAACAATAACATATTAACATAAAAAATATGTACCTGGATAACATCTTTATTTATATGGTTTGGTGTTAATAATGCATACCTAGCAGAGTCAAGGTCCTCCTGCACAACTTTAGTCACAAAATTAATATTTCATATTAAAACATTAAAAGAAAATCAAAATACTTATCCCATTTAAGGTTACCTTTCTTAAGAAAGATTGACTATAATTCTTTCCTTCTCCACAATGTAATTTCAAATAATTCGACTGCAAATACACACACGAAAGAATAATTCAAAAATTCATTACTAATAAATATGTGTGTATATAGAACTCCTTTTCTTATTTTTCTCAAAAATTTCCTGTTTAATAAATTAGTCATATATTTTGAACAAAAATACTTATCTTTCGTCGAAATAAATACAGGTTAAAATATAGAATTCGTCTATTAATTTTTGGACTTGACAAAAATGGTCACTAAATACAGGGGTGGTAAATTTAGTCCACAAATTAAATTTTTGTCGCACAATTAGTCCAGTTTTGAGGATTTTGACCAAATGACAGTCGGTCAAAATCAAAGGAATTTCAAATTTAGTCCACCAATTAAATTCTTGTCGCAACTTTAGTTCGAATTTTTTGTTGCAAATTTAGTTCACCAATTAAAATTGAATTAAAAGTACGACAAATATTTAATTTGGACTAAATTTACCACCTGTATTTAATGGACCATTTTTGCCAAATAATAAATACAAGAACCATCCATGTGGTTTAGACTAATACTATGCTTAATTTGTAAAAATGTATATGAGTGCAGGGTATTTCTAATCTTAAAAGATAACTATTTTTTTTTTTTGTAATTAGTTTATAACTTCAATGATCATGCTTAATGTTGATTTTAGAGTATAAAACCTGGAAAAACAGGAAACTCCGGAAAAGCTGTCACAAGCCATATTTTTTTTCCTTTTCTCCTGCGAGGAATAATTTAAGTTTATATAATAAAATCAAAAATAAATTAAAATAAAATTAATATTCCACACACCTTTATGGCACTTTTTACTTGTGACATAACTGGTACCAGTCTAATTGGAGGCCTCTCCTGCTTCAAATTCATCAGCAAGCTATAATCCATATCATTAAATTAGAAATCTCTATACATAATTAAGAATTTAAGTAGATAATTAATTAAACCCAATATTCAATCATTTTAATTGTACCTCACAAAAGTGGAGTATCAAGGATTTTCCAGGGATCTTTGGTCAAGTCATCAACAACCCCAAACTTGATCATCCAAGAAATCCGCATGCATCTCGTCCACTAATGAAGAATAACTCAATTGCTCTATTCACGTCATTATGAAGAAGACAAATGCTTTCAGAAGTGTTGGAGACTTTATAAACACTAATCCCAGCCAAACGCTTCTTGATTTCGGCCGTCGACAGGGCTAATTCATTATTATTATTATTATCGTTCTGAAAATTTGATGAGAGTGAACAAAAGGGGTTATTATTGAATAATTTGGGCTTTATTTGATGAATAATGTTGGAAAAGTGGGTTTGGATTGATGCTTTGGCTGGTTTTGGTTCTTCCAAAAACCCATTCTTCGAATCTCACCAATTGAAAGCTAGGTTACAGTTATGTAACCTCACGTGTGGTATATAGATATATATTCAAATTTGGACTCTAGGGTTGTTTTTTCTGTTGGGCACACTTTATTCTCGAAAAAATCCAAGTAGTTTTTTTGTATATCTTGTATAATTAAGGTAAAGAATATATTATACGAGACCTCTACATAATATGCAAAATCTTTGTTTATATTTAGAATAATTATCGTGTTTTTTTTTTTAACTCTCATGCTAATTTCTTTATTTTGTTTAATTCATATTAATTCGTTGTTTTTGTTGTTCAACTCACGGTGTCTAAAGGTACCTTTTTTTTTCCCCAAGATTCGATCTATATATTGGTCTGATTGATATAATCACAATCCGATTTGTGTTTTATTTTGGTATTTTTTATTTGACATTTGCCATGTTTTGTTTCAAACAATAATGCTACACGAAACTGTTGAAAATTTATTAATTTCCAAATAAAGTGGGCAACATATTTTAATTGTAATTTTATTTATCATTATATTATTATTATTGTTAGACTCAATTAAGTTAACGTGGAATTTGATATAGACTTAATGCGTAGATATTTGATAGTATCAGTTTAGGAGATTATAAAAACTAGGGTTATGGTCCCAATATACTAAATGATGTTCTTGCTTGTTTTTGGATTAGGAGTCCCGTCTCGTGTTACGGGAGTTGATTTGTGCATACAATTACGACTACGCATTCAGTTATTCCGTTAATCCATAAATATTTGATGATTATAGCATGATGATGTTTATATCCTAGAATTATTTCGTATGGGATATGTTATATGAATTTTACGTGTTTATATCTACAATTTTAAAAATAATAATAATAAATAAATAAATAAATATATATATAAATGGAAAAGTGTAAGTTGAAGCCTTTCTCATTAAAAAGAGGTCAAAGTCCATCTACACCCCTTAAATAAAAATCCCACATTAACAGTGTTAAAAAAGATCATAATAACATCCGTTAGAGAGGGTCAACAAATATGCTCTCCATTAAACCATGTCCCTGACATCCCAGGGCCTACGAAAATCACATCATTTGACTTGGATGATGAGATATCCTAAAAGAAAAAAAAATGTAATCTCATATAAGAAAGTTGGTTGGGTGAAATTGTAAATCTTGGAAGTAGACTAAGACTTATAGCAAGTGACACCAAAAGTTTAACTTTATTTTTACTTTTAAATTTAAAAGTCCATTTAAAACTAGTAGTCTAAGTTTCTGACCTTCATTTCTTGTATGATATCTTCCAGAGTCGCAACCTACCAACACATATGAAAATCGCATTATTAGAGTCAAAATTAATAAACACAATAATAATAACAATAACAATTACGTTGTAGATATACCTTAATAATGTCTCTCTTAATTTCTTTTGGGCTTAAAAATGCAGACCTAGTGCTTTCAAGGTCCTCCTGCACAATTTAGGCTTAATAATCCATAATACAACCTAAAAAAGAAAAGAAAAGAAAAAAGAAAATACTAACAATCCCCTTTATTACCTTTCTTAAGTAAACTGGATTATATATCCTTCCAGCAGTATCATTCACTTGCAAATAATCCGACTGCAAAATACGTACGCATACATACATGCACCAGAAAAAAGAAAATAATAATTGATGTCAAAATATGTATATTAATAAAATGTTTTTCAATTATTAGTCTAAACTTAAGGGTATTTATAAGTATTCTATTTAATTTTATGAACTCACACGTTGTTATAGTTTTAGGTAAATAATTGTTTTTAGAATTATGGAATAAATTATTTATTATTATATTTTTATGATCTTTATATTGATAAATTAACTGTTAATGAACTGCTACAATTAATTAGTTAAAAAAAGTTACAACGTAGAGTATAAAACCTGGAAAACAGGAACTCCAGAAAAGCTATCACCCGAGAAATTTGTCATATTTTTCTTCGTTTCCTGTTGAAGAACTTGAGTTTATATATATATAAGAAAGAGCAAAAGGGGGCAAAAATGATATTTCACACACCTTTATGGCACTTTTTACTTGTGACAACTCTGGTACCAGTCTAATTAGAGGCAAATCTGCTCCATATTCAACAACCTATATATAGTCCAAATCACCGAATTAGAAATCTATGGATATTAATTATGATTTTTTAAGTATCTAATTAATGATTTAAATAATTATAATATAGAGATTGGTTTTAAAACCAATTTATCACGTTGATAGAATGTGACTATGACTTTCATCCAATAAATGATCCGTACATAAATTTCATCTATCATATAAGAGTTACACATTATGTGGAATAAAGAAATTGATTAAACGAGGGAAATCAAATATTTCAACTTCAACAATCAAACTAAACAAAAATAAGGAAGAACATAGCCTACTCCTATTATGAATTTGAGGTCGCAAGAATAAAGATGAGGTCATAAGAATAAATATAAGGTCGCAGCATGAGATCGCGGAGGTCACAGCATGAATAATACGGTGTACGTGTCTTTCTTTTTAAATTGTTTGGTAGTTTGCAAAATGGTGTCGTTTTACCATTAAAAGAAACAGTGTCGATTTAGCATAGAACTGAAATTTGTTGGCCAACCCACGCTTATAAAGTTTGTGCTTTTATGTTTCAGATAGAATTACTCTATCAATTTTTTCAATATGTATACTTACAAATATATTTTGCGCAAGTATTATATACATGCTGTGACTAAAGTGATAAACCATAACACAACGTATATGATAACCATGTGATTAATTAGTTGATATGTATATTTTCAATGTAAGTCCCTAATTAACCTGCTGAGAAAAAAAAAATCAAATTTTTTTGCATATTTCCAGTCATAAAAGTTAAAACCTTCGTTGATGTGATGGAAAAGTGTTAGGGTTTTGTAAAAACAACGTATTGCCTTTATATCATAGCCAGAAAACCCTAATTATATACTTTTTTGGAAAAGAAAAACCTAAAACAATAAAAAAAAAAAAAGGGCAAGTAATTGTACCTGACTAAGTGGAGTATTGAGGATTTTCAAGTGATCATTGCCCAAATCACCATTAATACCTACGGACTCAACTTGATGCAAGAAATCATGTGCATCTCGTTCATTAAGGTAGAATAATTGAATTGATTTATCATTATCATTATTCTTACATGAACAAATATCATTCGAATAGTTGGACACCTTATAGACTCGGATCCCAGCCAAGCGCTTCTTGATTTCAGCCGAAGACAAGGCTAATTGACTATTATTGTTAGTTTTATTCTGAAATTTTGATGAGAGTGAACAAAAGGGGTTATTATGGATTAATTTGGGACTAATTTGATGAATAAAGTTGGAAAAGTGGGTTTGGAGATTAGTGAGGACATGATGATGAAGAGGCTTAGGCTGATTTGGCTTCTTCGAAAATTCCATTCTTTCAATCTCAACTCACAATGAACAAAAACTATATGTTAATTTGTTGCAAGCGGGTTCTTAAATACTTTATTTATATAATAGAAATATATTCAATTTTAGTGTAAATAAAAATAAGCACGTGTCTTTTGTTTTGCACGCAATTACAATTATCTTGAAGAGACATCGATAAATATCTTTTATGGAAAAGATTGGCACTAATTATTTTAGGGCAAATCTCATGATAGAAGGCAGGTCTAGATTAGTACTAAAATTAGAAAACACAAAAGTACCAAAAAAATTAGAAAATTCTAAATAACTCAAAATTGAAGAACAACTTTCCCTCTAGTAAACATATAGAAGAACATCACTCATATTTATTTTGTCAACTATGTACAATTTTTAACCTTTTTTTTTTACCATTCATTTGTTAACTCATGTTTATAAATTTTACCCTTAACTCGTTTTTGTAAAAACTCGTATAAATTTTTTGCAAAAGAGCCGGATGAAGTTGATACCATCGTCAATAAGATATTTAATGTAACATATAATGAGATTTTTTGAGGTTCACATTAACAAATCAAAATACACAAGTTCTGGGGTTGTTTGTGCTTTATGCCCAAGAAATATATTACCAACCCAAGTCACGTATCAAAACTCAATAATTCAAGAAAGTTCAGGAAATACACAATTACAAAATCAACCATGTCAAGCAATTCACTTATAAAAAAGAAAAAAAAATTGCATATACATTAGTCCAAGGACTGTGTAGAATCCAGCAATGTGATTGATCGATCCCTCAGGAATTATCCTCTGTGTTAGGCCGCATGATAAAGCCTTCTCGTACCTCAATCTCTTGATTTCACTTATAATCGAGTTGTAAGTGTAGTTAACGGGCTCGACGCCCATATTCATGAAAATCTTGAATATCTTACAAGCTAGGCTTAATTTCCCCTTAGCCAAGAAGATCGATAAATATGTGTTCACCATATCGATATCAAAAGAATCAACAACGGCGGGTTTTTTACCTTTTTAACGGCGGTTTTTGAACCGCATTTGTATCGATAGTGCTATTGGATTTGTTAATGAAACATGATTTTAAGAAACATGGCTCTAACCTAACATCTCATAAGGTTTTCCTTTTTTTTTTTTTTTAAATTTTTTGTTGGTGATTTGAGTTATGGGGTCGGTGGATAAGCTTGATTTTGAGAAGTACTCGAGTGTGTGTGTGTGTTGATTTGTGTTGTTTTTGGTATTTAATGAGGATTTAATTAATTGAATTTGCTGGATATTGATTGGTGTTTAGCTGTGAAGAATTGTGTTTTGATATGAAGTGACATATTTGGCAAGTAGTTGATGCCTTTGAGTATGAAAATTGATGCACATTTCATGTTTGATGAATGGTTTTGGCTTATTGGCACTGAAATCTGGCACCATCTATTTGGTACATGATTATTGTACATCATCTCTTCAGAATTTCGTCTTGGTTGGTTGTGTTGAGATTTAAGCTGTGAATAGACCCCTTCATTTTTAGTGTTGTTCTCAATTGATAATGACTAGTGGGAAGGTGATAAAGATACTGGGTTAAATTTGCTTTGGTTGATGCATTTCTTGTTTCCAAATGCAGTATGTCTTGTAGAGGTCATTGTGAGTGTAACCTTACTCGAATATTTTTTGACACGTTTTTGTATGATTTTTGGTCGATTGCAGATAGATCTAAAGGATAAGCCTGCGCTTGAAAAGCTTTTTGCTTCTGAAAAGTAAGTTTTGCTTGTTAAAGCATATCCTTCATTCATGAGTGCGAGATGCTCTGTTTTGGATCAAACTGATTTCAAGTATCATGGCCGAAATACCTATTTTTCCCCAATGCTCTTACTATATTATTCCCCAGATAATCTGCTTCTGCTGGGAAAGAACACACAATAATATGAAAACATAGGATTTTTCTATGAATTGATCTTACTTTTTTTTTTCAGTGAGAGATAGTAGTGTTTGATGCAGCCGAGCACCTCAGGAATTAGAACTCGAATCTGATCCCAATTTGCAAGACGGCGAAGATGACGAAGAAGAAGATGCAGAAAATAGCGGCGTTTCCGAAGAAGAATAAGAAACAGAGGGAGTAGAAGCAGAATACAAATTCCAGTTCCAAGGGGAAATGGACCCTTTATCATTTGCAGAAGAAGAAGATGCTTCCGGATTACAGCCTTACGAGCGGTTTCGAGCGTATAGAGCATCATTACGAGGTCTTGGCTGCTAAGAAGCGCCCTGCTCTTCAGGAAAGCCTGAGGTGTTTTTCCCCCTTTATTTTTCACCTGATTTTGTATTAGTTCACTATAATATATATTAGTCAGTCTTTTTTTTAATACATCCTTTTATTTCGATTTTGGTATTTTTGTTGAGCAGCATTCGCCGGGGTCACCAGGTTTTACACCCAAGTTTGTGCTTCATGCCACTCGATGTCACTTATTTCTTATCGTGACCTTGTTGGTGTGGCTTACACTGAGGAAGAAACTAAAGCTATGGCGGCAGAGATTGAAGTGGTCGATGGCCCAAATGATGAGGGTGAGATGTTTACTAGCCCAGGGAAGCTGAGTGATCGTTTTCCTCAGCCTTATGCGAATGAGCAAGCTGCAAGATTTGCTAATGGTGGGGCCTACCCCCTGATTTAAGTCTTATCACCAAGGTAATCTCATGATCCTTTAATGATTCAGAGAGAAGTTTAAACCCTAAATTCTTAAAGAAAATATTGGAAAGGAAACCATGCGTGCAAATTGAGAATGATTGGGAAAAGAAATTGAAGTAAGAGAAGCGACCTTTTGTTGATCGGGAGGGATGGAGGTGAGAGAGAAGAGCTGAAACTTGAACACCTGAAATGCAATCAAGCTTTGAGATTTAGAGATGAATGAGATGGAGACAAATATAGGAAGATGCAAGTGAAGAGAACTTCGAAGCCGTCATCGGTGTCGTAGTCAACGTCGAAGGCAGAGCCGCCGAGTTCAACGACGAATTTGTGAGCCACCATTTTCACCTATAGCTTTGTTCCGCCAAGAAAGTGTCGAGTACAGTTGATGGTGACGAGACTCAGGTTAAGGCAAAGAACCGATCGATAAAATCGTTGTCTAATAAACCAAGGCAATTTATTACATTGCGTGCATCCGCGATAATATATTAGTTATAGGTTGGTTATATGCGATAAAAAATTAGAATTTAAGGTGGACGATGTTTATGTAAGCTATATTTATGTAACTTTAGTCTTTGGTGAAGTTTTAGACTTTGGTTAATGTTATAGCCTTTGGTAATATTAATCAATTGAGATGGTTGACATATTTGTAGATGGAATAGCTAATTAGCTTCAGATTTTTTCTTTATTAATATGTATATTTTGGTGCAAATCTTTCATTTCTTTTTTTTTTTAAATTTTTTACTACTTTCTAGAAGGTATTTTTAAAAAACCGTTGTGAATTGGACGATCTGGAAAACAGACTTTCTAGAAGGTATTTTTAAAAACCGCCGTAAAACGCTGAAATCTACGGCGGTTCCAAAACCGCCGTAAAAATGCTGAATTTTACGGCGGTTCAAAAACCGCCGTTAAATGTCTTCCAGAACCGCCGTTAAATCACTTTTTTACGGCGGTTTTTCCAAAAACCGCCGTAAAGGTCATTTAACGGCGGTCGATACAAAGGCGGTTCAAAAACCGCCGTTAAAAAGGTAAAAACACCGCGTTGTTGATTCTTTTGATATCGATATGGGTGAACACACTATTTATCGATCTTCTTGGCTAAGGGGAAATTAAGCCTAGCTTGTAAGATATTCAAGATTTTCATGAATATGGGCGTCGAGCCGTTAACTACACTTACAACTCGATTATAAGTGAAATCAAGAGATTGAGCGTACGAGAAGGCTTTATCATGCGGCCTAACACAGAGGATAATTCCTGAGGGATCGATCAATCACATTGCTGGATTCTACCACAGTCCTTTGGACTAATTGTATATGCAATTTTTTTTTTCTTTTTTATAAGTGAATTGCTTGACATGGTTGATTTTGTAATTGTGTATTTCCTGAACTTTCTTGAATTATTGAGTTTTGATACGTGGACTTGGGTTGGTAATATATTTCTTGGGCATTAAAGCACAAACAACCCCAGAACTTGTGTATTTTGATTTGTTAATGTGAACCTCAAAAAATCTCATTATATGTTACATTAAATATCTTATTGACGGATGGTATCAACTTCATCCGGCTCTTTTGC
>BMAC01000375.1:660474-753662 GCA_014905375.1 Phtheirospermum japonicum
CATGGCATGTGATTAATTTTAGCACTACATTACTGTATAAAAAAATATTGTTAAATTACGAGTAAGAATTTTGGATTTTTACTATATTTTAGTTCTTTTATAATAACGTAGCAATGCTTTTTTTAATATTATTGCAGCGCTTTTTTACTACACTATCAATGCTTTTTTCGATTGGCGAGGATTCTATGGTTTAAGCCGTCTGAAATTCGAGAAATCGGCTTTTTAATATTCAGGTTTTAAATTTAATTACATTTATTTATAAAACGAAATTTGTGATACTTTTTTGTATACAGTCGTAGTGCTTTTCTTTACCCGTGTGCTTTCTAAAGAGCAATGCAGTGCTCTTTCGAAATGTTGATATATGTCCAAAATACCATTTTTATTAAATTAATGCAATATTTTACATAATTACCCTGATGACGTGTCATTTTCTCAACCATTAAGATTATCCAATCTAATGGTCAAGATGAGTCCCTAGGTTCACATATATTGACAGGGTTTCATTTGGACCCAACCATGTATATATATATATATATATATATATATATATATATATATATATATATATATATATATATATCATATATTTTTTTTTCTTATTTCTTGATTTATTGTTGATTTATACACTTAAAAACAGTTAAAATAAATTTGTTGATGATGAAATTACTTAGGGGTTAAAATTTCCTTGGGTAACCTACCAAGGAATTTGAAATCCCTAGGTAGTTTTAGCATAAAACAACATATAATTTCTTTTTTAACATCTATAATATAATTTCAAATACATATAATAAAGTTAGAATACACTTTTATATAATAGTATGTAATTATATTCTAATTTATAATTTTAACCAATATATAATAAACATAAAAACATAATATACAATGCATACTTTTTCAATAACAATAACATATTTTGTAAATTTATTTCTTGATTTTTATTTGTTATTGTTTAGATATATTATTATTTTAGTAATATATATAATGTAATTATTAATGAGTATAATATATTTATAATACACTTTTATATTAATATTAATTATTACAATTGATATTTGAATTTATAAATAAAATCAAACTATTATGATCATGGATGCTAACAAGAAGTATGAGTTAAAAACGAAGAGGTTGTGAAGCTTATATTTATTTATAATTCAAACTATCACATCTACAATATTCATATATCATTTCCTAAGCTTTTAGAGTATGGTAATTTAATTAATGCAGGTATGCGAGACCATAAAAAAAAAAGAGACGAGAAAAAACCAAGTAGTAGGGCCTTATATTCGACAAAACGGTCTCCGACAAAAACTTTGCACGCCCGAGTCTCACGTGTGCAAAGTCTTGCGTCTCAATAATGTTCGTTCATAAGTTAAAATGCGATCAAAAGTACAATCTCGACGGTCATTAATACTCGGTCATCAGTTTGACAATGACAAACATTCAATGTGCAATATAATTATTTTTTGCTATGTGTCAATTTGTTTCTACTTTTAACATTATAATATTGCAAAAGGTGTTTGACCGACCGATGATGAGATAATTTATACATTTAAACAAGAAAGAAAAAAACATAATTGAAAATATTATTTTTGTGTCAAAAATTAGCAAATTACTTATAATAATAGAAGTGTATTTATATTTAAAACTACTTATTTTTTCCCCGCGTCCTCATCGTGAGATCTCAAACCATGTGACCTATTGAAACTTATTTGATTCGACAAAGGTTTAGGTTAGACTTTGAAACAACTAACAAAGTTTGGATAGACTTGACCTTAAGAATTGATTAAATGAAATAATTACTCATCATACCAACTGTACTTTATTAGTCTTAACCGAACATTTATGATGAACGAGGTTTTAATAAAAGCTTGCTGTAGCTTGTAGCCTTTAAGAGCTATCAGAGTTATGAAATGTGTTGCACATTCATGACTAAGAAATGTGTAGGGGCTTCCAATAAAAATATTGTTTACTAATATAAATTGTAATTTTCAATAATAAACCGTCGAATTAATAATACTAACTAAATTCAAGTGGCAATCATATTTTAATTTATAGCCAAAAATAAATTAAAAAAGTACAATTATAGAAGTTGGAGCATGACCTTTGGCTCCAATTAATATAGGCACAACTGTTTCACTTAATTGCACAAGGTATCCAATTGTAGCCCAAGGCCCTAAGGACAGCATTTTTCAAGACCACTGGCCAGTAAGCCATTTTTTCATGAACTAATTTATTAGTTGATTTGTTTTATTATACTTATTATAAAATAAAAAATTATTTCATATATTATGAAAATATGAAGAAAAATATTCAAAAAGGTCCCTGTAAGTTAGATGAATTGTGTAATTTTAAAGAGAGGACAAAATTTAAATTAATGAAATATTGAAGGAAAAAAATTAGTGTACGTTCGTTAACAAATGATTAACGAGAACAATTTAAGTATTTGTTATATTTATTTTGAAAACATGTATTCGATACTCATATATAAAGAGAGTGTTTTATGAATAATAAAATCATAATTTTTGCACCTCGCTCTTTATGTCTTCTTTTCTAGTTTTATTTTTGACGTTATCAGCACAATCGCTACCTCTTATGTGGAAATGGGATTTTACTTCTCATGTGAATGAAAATACATTTTAGAGAATTAATGAGGCAATTTAGTGATTTTACCTCATTACTATTTCGATTATTGAATTATATGATGTCACCAACAATGAACTTTCACATGTTGGCTCATACATGTTTTGATATGACCAATATGAATATTTTGGTTATGTCATATGATGATCCATATTATAAGAAACTGTCATGTGCATATTTTCTTTCGAATGAAATACAAAATGAGATAAAAATCAAATGCAATGTATAGTCACAGTTCCAGTGCTGTTCAACTACGGTCAGTGCCTTCAAAGCACTGGAAGCACTAAATATATATCATATATCAAGGACACATCCAGTGGTAGATGCAGCATTTTGAATTTGGAGGTACAATAATATTTTAATCCACACACACACACACATATAATATTTAAACTCATACAACAAAAAAATATATAGATAATGAATAGTGGTCCATTTTTTTTCTTTTTAAAAAACTTTTTTAATACTTTATTCAATTGTGTAAAATGAATTATGTAAATACTTAAGGGGCAATTCCCATATGATCTAAAAGATAAATGTTTTATCCCAAATACTCTAATGAAAATATTAACTTCTCATATAGTCAATTATCTTCCCATTTAATCTAAACTACTACATAACAATACTACTTTACCCTTATTAATGATTTTCTTTTTTTTTTCCTTTCAATTTTATTTTTCTTTATTCAACATTTAATATAACCAAAATTCATACTATTACATGATATTTTCATATCATTGTCACCAACTGGTAACAACGAATTTCATACTACACTGTGCATTTTCATACTACAGTCGGAATTCCATACTACTAATTTTTATAATCTTAATCATTATAGGAAAAATATCACAATACGCCGTGATATTTCATACTATATTATGTAATTATTTTATGAAATATGTCACACTAAAATACAACATTATTTTTCACAATTTTATATTTTTAAATTTTAATTTCACGCTATATATGAAACTCAAACTGGTATTGTGAATTTTCATACTAAAATTTCACAAAATCAATAAAATCTCTTACTATTATATTTTAAATTCATCCTACTGTTATTAAATTACATACTATTATATTTTAAAATTCATACTACCATTATCAAATTCACAACTCTACTAAAATTCAAAAAACTAATAAAAATACTATAACATTTTAAAATTACTAATACTATTATCAAATTACATACTAACCCTACCAGATTACAAACTACATTATGCAAAAAAAATTCAAAATTTTAGATTAGGCTGTCAAATTTTATATTAAATTGCACGAGATAATTTCATACTACACAATATCTTCAAAACAAAATATATACTGCAACGAGCATAATTTCATACTACTCATTACACATGAAGCAAAAAATTCCATACGCCATTATTATTATTATTATTATTATTATTATTATTATTATTATTATTATTATTATTAGTTTTTTAGATGTAGGGGTAGTTTTGATAATTTAAGTTGTAATTTTGAATAAATGGGATAGATTTGACTAAATGGGATAAAAAAGAATTCATTAGAGTATTTGGCAATTAATGGTAATGGGAGTGTAGTAAATGAGAATTTTCCCAATACTTAATAAGAATATATAAATACATACAACACCAGTTTTTTTATCTTTAATAAAAGATGCATCATTTGTTAGATTCATATTAATAGAATAGATGGTGATCATAATTTTAATTTATTTGATTGACCCTGGTTTGAAACCCATGATCCCTCCCTCTCCCCTCCTTTTTAAGATATCAAACGAATTTTTAAGAAATCAAACGAAAATGTGTAAAATGACAAAACAAATAAAATTAAATATGCACTTGGAGTTCGAACCCTAATAGGTAGGCCAATAATTGATCACCACAACCGCTTGACTAACATACAAACTTTGTAAATTTATGCTACTTATTAAGTACTCAAAATAAGTCTTGGGGGTACAGCTCATGTAGATCTGCCACTGGACACATCACTCATTTTTTTCGAACTTGTTTTAGAAAATATGTATGGTCGAGACCTTCATATGTTAAATATACAAAGCACAACATTCTATTCATATAAATGATACATGGTGATATATGTGAACATAATTATACAAAATGCGGACCATTTAAGAATTTTATAATTTTGGTTGATACTTTAACACGTATTGCTCATAAGAGGTACTGTAGTTGCAATATTCCTATCATCTATTATATGTTTGAGGAATCATCACCTCTATAAAATCTATAACACTAATAACGCTAAAGAGTTTACATCATAAGTATTTAATGACCGTTTGATATTCATCAAGATCGATGTAAAGCATCTTGTTCTCATATACAATAAGGTTTTATAGAAGACACGTGACAATGATTATGCGCAAATCATACGTCTATCAACGTACCAGATTATGCAATATTGTACGCAACTCTAATTTATTCGCTTATGACCCTCTGCTAACCAACTATTTTCGCATACAAGTTGGTGACTAGATATAAACTTGATTGCATACTATGCATATTTGGTTACACAATATATATGCTTGTCGTGCCGCCACATCTAGGGATGACACATCGGTCTTGTCGGGCTCTTATCTAGCTGTCACAATAAGACACGATACAATAAACATGCACGAACACGACACGATACGATACATATGCACAAATATGATATAAAATCTAAACTTTAACAAAACACGATAAAAATACGAAAAGTACATGACGATACGATAGGCACAATAAGCAAAAATATTGAATTTATTTAATCTGGCCCACTAAGCCCATTAATTAATGAAAACGTGTGACTTTCTTTATAAAATTAATGCATTATTATAACATTATTAATACAAGAGGTCAACTACATTTAAAATTCATGACATAATAAATGTACTAATTATAAATTAATGGACAAATACTTTTAATGGGGAAATGGATTAAAAAGGGGATAATTAAAAAAATTATCATGCTTTAAGAGCCATTTTTGTGTTTATCGGGCTAGCCCAATATTAGAACGTTTCCTAACATGCCTTTCCCTGCCATCCTGATAAAGTCCGAACCCAATAAGCCTTGCCTCGAACTCTATAATTTCATGCCGTGTTCATGTCAGCCAATTGTGTTATGCCTTAACTTGTCACACATACCCACAACTCATTCACATGGGTCTTTGAAGATTATTAATTATTTACCTTGGATATGAATCTCCAACAGTCATTCGCTCTTTGAAACCCTTCGTAGACGATCTCTTTACCACTAAATCCATGAATTTATCACTTCATAATACAGTCTTCCCATCATTAGAGAGGATACGAAAAAAATATTTTTAAACGGAATGATAGGAATTGTTTCACGCCATGTCTCATTATGATCCTTACATTTTACACTAGAAAGCGAAAGTTAAGTAAAATGAACAATTGATCTTTAAAGCATAAAAGATTCGAACTCTAAAGTGATGAGATCATATATACCAGTTGTAAATGTGTCTGCAATGTTGAAAGTTTAATGGGCACATTGCCGCAGATTAAGGTCATGATCTCTAAAGAAACATGACATGTCACTTGGTTCGATCGATACCCGCCTAAGTATTAAGAGGGCAAGCACTACACAAGTTCAACTAATCATCAATGAGAATAAATTCTCTTCTGATATTATTTTTGGTTATACTTATGTCCATGAATCTATTGAAGGATGCTCCGATTAATACTATTATAGAGAATAAAAAGATATCGATGAGTTGTGAGAGTGCATGTGAGTTGATGGAAAAGTTTCCCACACTTATTGATGATGTATACACTGTTGATCAATGAATTATAAAGTACAATGATATCGAACCACACTCTTTTGAAATGTCAGTAAAGAACAAATTGTCCGAAATTATAAGAATCAATATAAGTAGAACTTGCTTCACTGATAATAAGACATATATTTGGTCTGGTAGTGATAGTCTCACCAAATGTCAAGGATGTAGAGCATAAACAAAGTTTTGTTAGAAAGCATAATGAGAAAATAAAACCATGAAATGCAAAGCTATACTTGAAGCACAAACACAATGCACTGAAATTAAATACGATGATATGTACTCTCCAATAATAGATGTTATAATTTTGCAAATTTGAGAATGCATCTTATACATATGGTTACATCATATTCAATGGGAACATGACTTATAAATACGCAGGAAAGTGCATGTTGGCCTTTCATTGCCAATGCAAGAGACTCGAATTATGGAGTGCATTTGCAATTAAATTGGAAAACTCACATTTTGGATTGAAAGAATTAAAACGGATGTGATATAACCGTCTAAATGACTACTTAATTGACAAAATATAATCTATGCCATTTAGTATATATAAAGAAAATACGTTTTGAATTTGCAATTGTAGCTTTATATGTTAATGGAACATAATATGCACATTTAATGAAATAGGAGAAGTTGTTGAGCAACTTGAATTTTTAATTTGAGATAACGATTCATGAGAAAATTCGGTCATGTCAAGGTTTCAAACTGAAACTCGAGTATGTGAAATACTAATTCTACAGTCCGCATATATCCAAATGATGATCATGCAATTAAACATGGACAAGTGCAATATGTTAGCACTCATATGACTGGTAGAAGTGAGGATAAAAGAAAAGATCCATTTCGCCAGGTAAATGACAAAGATCTGGTGAGAGCTGAAATTCCCTAACTGTGTACAATATGAGCATTATCGTACTAGTATTAACACAATTGACCAAATATTACTTTCTCAATAACTTATTATCTTCATTTAACTCATAAAAGCGTAATGTTACTAGAATAGAATCAAAACATATTTTGATACATAAAAGAAACCATTGACATGAGTTTATCTTCCCATACATAATATAACTGGGACTACATATGGTCTTTTAACTCTTAAAGAAAATGTCGAGTTTACTCCAAAACACCAATACTATCGTTGGTGTTAACTATTTACTCGATGCAGAAAGATTACTATCATAAATGTAGTAGTTCGTGAGTATTTAAGGTAAATGCTATATCATACATATTTTTGAGAATAATAACTTGAACTCTATCACTTGGGAATTCATTTGTAGTTATAAAAATAACGCAAATGCAACGAGCAAATAAAAATAGATTACATGAAAGGTGATATTACAAATCATATCACCATATTATTTATACAACTAATAATTATAAAATTCCTATAAAAATAAGTAAAATGAGAAAGTGTATGACTTTCAAAATCAAAAGAGATGTTATGTTACTTGATGGAGGATTTGTGGAGGCCCAGTCGCACTCACCAGTTACAGTTAATCGGACCATTGGATCGTCAAAGTAAGCCCAGCCTCGAGATAACACCATTATTGGGCTAGGCCTGATTCCAAATTCTTCTCTTATTTGATCTCGTTGGTTCATTTCTTATTTTTAAATTAAAATATGTGTGTGAAATTCATCATTAAATAATTTTCCAATGATTACTTATTTACCAAAATCACTCGTTAACTTGCAATTATCTCAGTTTGGTAACTAGTATTTCTAAATTTCACTAAATCCGAAGCTTTTTCTCATCATCTTTTTTCCCATTTTTATTCCCATCTGTCTCCAGACACACACACACACTGGAACACGCACCAAACACACACATATTCCAATTCAAATCAAAATCAAATCAGATTCATCAGAGCGTCAAGCGATTTTCAGAAGTTCTCCTGAAAAATCCCAAATTTCCTCACACACAGCACACACACTCATCCCCATATTTTTTCTGCTCCAACAAGGAATTAATAATAATTAAAAGCATAAAGAAACCCTTTATCTGCCTTTTTTCCTCCATCCAATTAGGCGATCTTTGCATTTTATTCTATTTCTTCCATTTGCCGTGGTACGAGGCGAACAATCGTATATTTTCTGATCAAGTGTTATCCGATTATCGTCAGCATTGCGGCGAATATATCCGAGTTTCGTTAGGGTTTTGTTTCGGATAACTTGATCAACTAATATTAAAAAAAAATAAAAAAAAATTCGGTGAAGCTTTTCGTTTTAGTTCTGTGTCGAGGTTCTGAATAGTTAGCTTAAAATGCTATCGGTTATATGTAAATATGATATTATCTGCTTTAGAATCGGCGCCTAGGGTGTTTTCATATAGGTCCACATTATCCTCTGTATTTGTGGGAATTTGCCTTTGCGCTTGCTCAAGTTTACAGTTTGTGGGTGGTTTTGTAGAAGGATTGCATTTCTAGTTTGAATAGAAAGAAAATCCAGGGTCTTTTGTATGGGAGAAAATGAGGGATGGGCCGAGCCAGGTGGGCCTTTGCCAAACGGGCTTTTGCCAGGGGCAGGGCCAGTAATGCAGGCCCTTGATACAGAACGATGGTCGAGAGCTGAGGAGAGGACTGCAGAGCTCATTGCCTGCATTCAGCCCAACCAGCTGTCGGAGGAGCGAAGGAATGCCGTTGCAGAATATGTACAGCGACTCATTATGAAGTGCTTCCCCTGCCAGGTGTTTTGAATGAGTGTATAAATTTTTGTTAAAGTTGCTTTTCTGTGTCATGGCATTACTGGAGTTTAAATATAGCATATAAGGTTTCTATTTATCTTGAATGTTGGCTTTTGGCTTGGAAAGAATTAGAACACTGATAGGAATGTATATTTTTGGATGCAAGACACATGACATCTTAAATTTGCTATCTTTTAATTTTTAGCTGTATGATGCAAGGTTTTTAAAACAGTAGGCATATTACGTCGAGATTGGTAGGCTTGGAAAATATGTTTGCTGGTGTAAAGGGTTGTCAGACCGAGTTGAATTTATTCTCCTCTTAGTTTTCTTTACCTTTTTTTTTCTTAAACCTATTTCCATTGTTACAGGTTTGCACTTTTGGTTCTGTACCCTTGAAGACTTATCTACCTGATGGAGACATTGATTTGACGGCTTTCAGTCACGAGCTGAATTTGAAGGAAAACTGGGCCAATCAGGTTCGAGATATGCTACAGAATGAGGAAAAGAATGATAATGCTGAATTTCATGTGAAAGAGGTTCAGTATATCCAAGCAGAGGTATGCTCTCTCTCATACATTATATATACATGTTTTATTCTCTTTATTTTCAGCTCGTGCCTTTGTTTGTTTGTCCTGTTCCTTTTCTGTGGACTCGTAGCAAGTGAGGCAATTGGTGATTGAATTTGCAGACCTTTTATAGAGATGTATATTCAAGTTTATTTTTTGTGATGAATTACCAAAGAGTTGATGAAATCCTTTCTATGAGTGTGTGCTTATATTTGCTGTTGCATGATTTTTGTTTTGTGTCATCTTATTTTATAATGCAGGTGAAAATAATTAAATGTCTTGTGGAAAATATTGTGGTGGACATATCTTTTAACCAAGTTGGTGGGTTATGTACGCTCTGTTTCCTTGACGAGGTGATTACTACCATATCCACGAACAAAATGTCTGTGAACATTTGCTACCATGATATTTATACCTATAAAGAGACTTATTATGTTCCGTTTCTTAGGTTGATCACCTGATAAATCAAAATCATCTGTTCAAGCGTAGTATTATCTTGATCAAGGCGTGGTGCTATTATGAAAGCCGTATATTGGGTGCTCATCATGGGCTCATATCTACCTATGCCCTGGAGACCTTAGTTCTGTACATCTTTCATGTGTTCAACAATTCTTTTCATGGACCTCTTGAGGTGAACTAATTCTTATGTATGTCAATGTCCCAATTTCTTTTTCTGAGTGCCCTTCTGATACCCTTTATGTAACTTTGCAGGTTCTTTATCGTTTTCTGGAGTTCTTTAGCAATTTTGACTGGGATAATTTTTGTGTTAGCTTATGGGGACCTGTACCCATTAATTCCTTACCTGACGTAACTGGTAAAAAGTCTTGCGACTTTTAATTTCAATTTTAATAATGGGATAATTACAAGAACTCACTTAATGTTTGATCTAATTACAAAAAGATGCAATTATCTTTCAAAATTTTAAATACCCTTCAAGTTATTACAAGCACCCTCTTGGAAGGTGCAATTTGTAAAACAGAAACATATATTCAGGGGGTATTTTTCATTTTGAAAGGTAGCTGGGATTTTTTGTTTTTAGATTAAACCTCAAGGATATTTTCTGTAATTAATCCATTAACATATGCCAATATAGTAGTCTTGTTTCTAATTGCTGTATCTGTTTCGACATATTTTACAGCGGAACCTCCTCGAAAGGACAGTGGAGAATTGCTACTTAGCAAGTTGTTTCTTGAGGCTTGTAGCTCTGTGTACGCTGTTTTCCCTGGTGGCCAAGAAAATAATGGACAATCATTCGTTTCAAAGCATTTTAATGTGATTGATCCATTACGAGTGAACAACAATCTTGGCCGCAGTGTCAGTAAAGGTGAGATTAATCTATAGACTTTACATATTGGTTCATTTGATAACAATGATAAGATCAGCTTGCAATGTCTCTGCACCCTCCACCCCCACCCCACCACCCGGCCCACCTTTTTTGTATATCTTTTTCGGGTTGATGGGAACCCATAGGCACTACCCTTCGAGTGCGCATTGGGTATATATATGTATGTATATGTTTTCTTCTTTGTTCTTGTATTTGTACTCTTTAGATTCATCTATAGACTGTACGTTAACAATGATGATCTATTACATCTCATAATTCCATATGCTATTATTAGTTCATTGTTATCTTGATCGCTGAAAGTATTTGGTGCCTTATGGAGCCTTTTGCCTTGATGATTATCGGGCACCAAATATTGTGTAGTTTTCCATAAGGAGTTGGGTTCAAAATGAAGATCTTAGGGTGTGATTGGATATCATTTCATATTGGAAATTACTTTCCAATTAACAAGTGATTGGTTATGGCCCATAATTTTTTTTCCATGGACAGAAAATACAATTCCCTTTTTATCCCCAAAAAATTTCCGCTAATTTCTCTCTCTCTCTACTACCATTAACTTCTCTCACACACAAATACCTTCTCCGTGGGCCCATTTGATTTTTTTACCAAATAATTTTATCAATCACTTACCCAAAAACACACAAATTATATCCAATCACTTTCTCAACAACACCAAAAAAATAATAAAAAAAAAAAATTCATCTCCCTAAATTCCCTTCCCCCCCCCCCCCCTCACACACACCCCACTATTCTCGTCATACGAAACGAAAGGGAGTGAAGGATATCCAATCGCACCTTAGTAGCTCATCTAGTCTTTTCTTCTTTGTTTTTTTCAGTAGTAACTATAAATGAGTGTGAGATGATAACTCATTGAATCTTTTAGATGTTGCTGGACCTTTTTTATTTAGTTAATATTTCTCTACCCTGTTTACCAAATGTTTATAGTAGATATTAAAGCTTTTTAAAGAAAAGAGCATGGAATATCCCAATGTTGGAAGACTTGAATACATCTTGCCTAATATTCACTTCTGCAAACTTGGTAGAAATTAAAGTCATTTTTGAATTATTTGAAGTGTTGCTTAATTTAGCTATAAGGGTATGTTCTGCCACAGGTAAAACTGTTTGTAGTTCTAAGAGGTGTATGTTAAAGAAACATCCATAAGTTTTTAAAAAGTCTTTAAACATAACTTAACCAAGTGCTCCAGAAAATGGTCTGGAAAGGGCTCTACATTTTGCCCGATTTCCTCATTTCTGCTTAACCTGAATAATATTGTTCTTGTTTCTCAGGTAATTTTTTTAGGATTCGAAGTGCATTTGCTTTTGGAGCTAAAAGATTGGCTAGATTACTTGACTGCCCAGAAGAAAACTTAAATTTTGAAGTAAATCAGTTTTTCATGAATACATGGGAGAGGCATGGCAGTGGTCATAGGCCTGATGCACCTGGTGTTGATTCATGGCGCATGAGACTATCAACTCCAGATAGTCCACATGAATTTGGTAATTCTAGTAATAATACCTTGAGCGGGAACAATGTAAACCAAAATCAAAACTCTTCCAGTCATGATATGGAGGATAAGGCGATTCGTGGCCATGGTAAAATTTCGGCCTATAACACGAAAAGTTCAATAAGTCAAAACCTAAACAGCTTGCGGGTTGCTGATCAAATCGGAAGAGACAACGCCTCTGATTGGGTGTTAGTTAATGACGAAGGTCAGAAAGCTAATCATGTGGTGAATGATATTCATGGTCGTTTTCTTGCTCGAACGTCCTCTAGTCCTGAACTTACCGATGCGTATGTTGACTTCCCATCACAAGCACGTCGCAACAGAAAAGCAGAAGCTGTAAATGCTCATGTTCCATCCAAACAGAGCCTTGATTCGCATGTAGATGTTTCTAGCGAAGAGTTTTCGTCTACCTCTGGTGCAATGCACCAGGAAGAACAAGATCTTGTGAACATGATGGCGTCTGCTTCACTTCAAGGCTTCAACGGGCAAGTTCACGTTCCGTTCAATTTAAATTCGGCTCATCTGCCTTTCTCAATCCCACCATCCTTTCTTGCTTCGATGGGATACACTCAAAGGAACCATCCGGGATTTGTTCACTCGAATAATATTCCCATGATCGATCCATCGTTTTCGAATTTGCAATTTCCTCCTAATTTAGTTTCGCCGCATTTGAGTCATTATTTTCCCAGTGTTGGGTTGAATTCTCCATCCGAAGCTTCGTTCGAGCAAGGCAATGAAAATTTCGGTTCTGAAGAGTTTGATAATGATTTCTGGCAGGAACATGATGCCAGTTATAACCCTGAGAATGAAAAATTCAACACGCTCCAGTCTGATGAAAAACCACGGGCATCGTTTCCTGGTCAGAAATATATTCCTCCGCATCGGTTAAATAGCTCTGATAGTGCTATGAGAGTTCATCAGAAACATACAAGGGAAAAACACGTCTCGGTCCAGGATGATAGAAGCAGTGAGATTTATGCAGAAGAAAGATCAGTAAGTTCGAGATTCTCATCAGCTACTCATAGCAACTCTTTGAAAAGTCGAGCTTCCTCTGAAAGCTCCTGGGACGGATCATCAGCTAAAACACCTAAATCTACGAAAGACAAAAGGGGAAAGAAAATTATACCTGCAGACGCCAACTATGGGAAAGGCAAAATTATGTCTGAGCACGTGCCTGATCAAACGGAGAATGAGGACACAGTAACATTGGAAAGGAATTCCGGACCCGCGCACAATATGTCGTCGGGCTTTGAAGTTGCTCAGCCGAGTGGATCAGACTCAATGATGTCTTTTGCTCCGATGCTCATTGGTCCCGGGTCAAGGCAGAGAATGAATGATAATTCTGGGATGATTGCATTCTATCCTACTGGGCCCCCGATCCCGTTTCTAACAATGCTTCCAGTGTACAATGTTTCACCTGAGACGACTGGTACTTCTGAGGAAACCTTGGAGAACAGTGATTCTGGTCACAACTTTAGTCCTGAAGGATATGATCACTTGGAGGATTTAAATCCTTCGAATTCTTTGAGAGGGACGAATACTATCGAGGCTTCAGAAAAGAAAAAACCTGATATTCTTTACAGTGACTTTGCTAGCCATTGGCAGAATTTACAATTTGGGAGGTTTTGTCAAAATCCACGAAACGGGCCGTTGCTCTATCCTTCACCTGTGATGGTCCCTCCTGCCTATCTACAGGGAGGCCGATTTCCGTATGATAACCCTGGTAGATCGTTTTCGACCAACGCGAATGTTTTTCCTCAGCTTATGACGAGTTATGGTCACCGTGTGGTCCCGGTGGCTCCCCACCAATCAGTTCCCAGTAGACCTAATATTTATCAGGGCTTTGTGGATGAAATGCCGAGATATCGCAGTGGGACTGGGTTGTACCTGCCTAATCATGTAAGGATGCTCTTTATGATGGTTGTTTGTTTACTTGTTCATATTATACTGGAAATGTATTAGCTTCTGGCGAAATTAGAGTGTTTCACTCATTTATTACATTTGATTAAATGAACGAAAGTTGCATTTTGATTGAAGGATTTGAAATACATCGTCAAATTTACTCAGCATGATTGGCTAAAAACTCACATCAATGTATTTGAAATCCATCCATCAATATTTGGTTCATTTTTTGTGGATTTGAAATCCATCCTTTTATTTCTTACATTTAGAATTACACAAAGTCATTCTCTCTCTCACACACACAGACTGCATGCATTTCACACACCACACTCTAAAAATTTATAAATTCTATATTCTTATAAATGTATATTTTTATATTATTTATTAAATAACAATTGTGAAAACATTTAAAATTAGTAGTGGATTTGAAATCTTCAAAAAACCACATTATACCCAAATAAGAAATTGAAGTGAGTTGACTTCAAATCCAAAGTATTTGGAATCAATGGATTTGAAATCCTTTGGATCTCAAATCCCTCAACCCAAATGCAACCTAAAAGAACTTGTTAAGATTTCTCCCATATCTCATTTAATGCGTAGGGATGTTAAATTTGTGGATATTGTTGATATTTATTAACTGAACGTCTTGCTGCAATAAAATGTTTCCATCTTTTGTACTATTATTTGCAGCAGGGAAGGCAGGATTTGGATTAAATATTCATGATTATTGAAATTCAGAACCATGCTCTTCATTTTTTATTTTTTAAACTTGAATCGTCATGTATTATTTATAATATATCGACTCTTGGAATAATATTTTTATTCTTTCCCTTTAGGCTTCCATCAGGGAGCGGCAATCGTCTGGTAACAGAAGGGGAAATTATAACTATGATAGAAATGATAGCTATGGTGACAAAGAAGGGAATTGGAATACAAACCCCAAATCTCGAGGTGGTGCACGCAATCATAGCCGCAACCAGACTGATAAATCAAAATCCCGAGCCGACCACTTGGCTTCTAGTGAGAATCGAGCTGACCGTTCATGGAACACATACAGACACGAACCCCTCCCTTATCAGTCACAGAATGGCCAGTCGAGCACAGGTTTTAATCAAAATGGTCCTCAAAGCATGGCATATAACATGTATCCAGGCACAAATCCCAATGGGGTTTCGAACGGACCTTCCTCTGTTCCCCCTCTTATGATGGTTTATCCATACGATCATAATGCTATGTATGGCTCACATAATGAGCAGCTTGAGTTTGGTTCTCTGGGCCCCGTTGACTTCCCAGGTGTAGATGAGCACTTACAGCTAAACGAGGGAACCCGAGCCAGCAGGGTATATCAGGATCACAGACGACATGGGGGCTCTGAGAACCATTCTTCACCAGATCAACCATCTTCTCCTCATTATCAGAGGTAATTATCTCATCTAAGAATTCCAACTTGAGCTCCTTTATAGTTGTTTTGTACATGTACAACTGGATAATTACATATACTGACCCTGAAGTTTGGCCTAATTACAATGAACTTTGTTATCTTTCAAAATTGCGATAACTCTTTAAAGCATTATTACAAACACCTTATCGGGTTTGAATTTCCATAACAAATTCTCCCAGTTGAAGGTGCAATTTGTAAAGTAGAAACAAATATTAAGGTGGTAACTGTAATTCTGAAAGATAGAAACAAATATTAAGACATTATTACAAACACTCTCGGGGGATGTTTGGATTACGACTCGTTGTGATTCTGAATCCTGGTATTTAAAATCTTGGGTATCGAGAGTCCTACGAATAGTAAGAATACTTGTTTGTGAATAGTAAGAATCTTTTCTATAGTAGAATTTAGTATTCTGTACTTTTTACTATAAGATGTCAAACCATGTCTTCTGAAAAAATGGTGAAAAGTGGCTATGTTGTATTAATATATTGTATTTAATTTTATTCATAAATGTAAATAAAAATAAAAATAGAGTAATGATAATATTTTTTATGATACATATCAAATCATGTCAAAAATTGTTAGGGATTTAATATTTGAATCTTAGCACAAATGAGCATTGGGATTCAAAATCTGAATCCAGAATTTTGAATATTTAAACAAACTCGCCCTTAAAGCATAGATGATCATTCTTCACAATATTTTCAAAAGTGAGTCATTAGATGACTGGATAGCTCAAGACCGGGGGATATAATTCAGTTCACTATGAACCATGAAATTCTAATTGGGGCTGGATGAGTGGGATTGTTTATGAAGTCTTTGAATCACATGTAACACGTGCACTAACCTTGGGAGTCCTGTATGCATGGTGTAGTTTATTCTTACATAGCAGGTCCAGTGAGCTCTTTTTGAATCATGCAAAGTTGCCCTGTCATATATTCTGCTTTTTTTTCTTATTCTTCTAGCTGATGTAATAAGAATGTGGTGGATCGCATTAAAGTATTACTGCAATGACAAGGCAAAACCTTGAATGTTCATCTGTATAAATATCCTTGCTAGATTTTTTTTATACATGTGATATTAATACTTTACACTGTTAGCAGGAGGGGTTGATGACTTTTCTGATTTTGTGGCTTAAAAAGGAACACTATCAGTCGGGAGGATGAGGATGTTCCGCATTTTAAATCTTTCACATTGTGGCGGAACAGTGATGTCGAATGGCAAATTCAGTTCCTCTGATAATTAAATGCCTGTTTTTGACATGGTATATTTTTATAGTTCTGCGCACGAATGGTCTCCATTTGGCGTAGTTCTGGTATGTATAATAGCTATAGCCTATAGCCAATGTTTGGAAGCTTGGAGGCATGGAGGGATGGAGTAGGAGTTGCTCATCACATTTTCGTCGTTCTTTTTTCTTTTTTGTTCTTCCTTCTCTCTCGCTCTTTGCCTTTTGTCTAGGCTATAACACTGTAGTAATATCATTGGATTAGAATTAGTTTATTTACTATAATTTTTGTTTCTAGGATTTTATATTTCCCTTATAAAATTCCTTATAGATGATTTTAGGGTTTTGGAATATAAAATACCTTTTGTATTAGATTCATCCGGCTTTCGGCCAGGATGTTGAACACTGTAGCATGTGAATGGCAAAGAGAAAATTTTAGATGCCAGAGTTTGCTTCTCGTTTTCTTTATTACCCTTCATAGTGAAAATTTAGACCCCCAGAAATTCCAACACACTACTGTAGCATCAACGGACCGGGACTTTAAAATCCGCGTTCGTTTTGAAACATAAAAGTCCAAATACGAACCTCGGAAGCCTCAGTCCAAACGCACCCGTAGGAACTGTCACCACAGATTGATTTTGACCTTTCAGTAATGTGATCACAGTTTTTTTTGTTTAGAAATTGACAAGTTGATTAGAAAAATTAATTCAAGCAAGGTATTTTCTTTTCAGATTAGATTCAGTTTCACAATGCTAGGAAAAAAAAAATTCTTTTCGCAATTAGACTAAACTTCACAAGTAGTTTTTATTTGATTTATACACCAGCCTGCAAGATCTTTGTTATTCTATTTACAACAAAGAAAACAAATGAAATATTCAAACTACATAATCACCTGAAAATAACAAAAACAAAAATCCCTCAAACCCCAGTTAGCAGCTTTTCATTGACTTCTGGCTTGCTCTCAACACTACAAGTATGGCTCCATGCATGTGGTGACCTTGAAGCTAAGAGTGGCCAAAGCTGGTTCCTCTGTTTTCTTGCTTTTCTCACCACCATCCGCGTATGTTGTCGTATAACTTCGTTCACCACCTTCAAGTAATTGCTTGATTCATGGTCCCTTAGTATCGTGCCCTCTGACCCATAGGCCGTCGGATCGCTCAGAGTCTCGATTGGGTGAGGAGAATTTAGGAAAGCCCGAATAGCACTCTTTGTCAGAGAGCTATTCGCGTCGTTGAAGGTGTAAAGCCCGCTGCCCGGAGGAAGGAGCGGATGAGGCGGAGACGACTTTTCGTCCGGCTGAAGGATGAATATCTTTCCCATTGGAGAGTACATCAGTTTCTACAACAAAGAGTAGTTTAGATTTATGTGGAAAACAAGAAAGTGTTTACGGATCGGGTTGATGCACGAAATTCACTATAAACATGCCAGTTCGAGTTCGACCACAGTCTGTTTTATACTACGGTTAACACATGTTAGGTTCGTGTCGTGTCAGAAACATACTTACATTCTTGTTAAGACATGGATGGGAACGAAACGTGCCGTTCAGGCGCTTGAGCACTTGGGCCACGTAATCTGGGTAATTGCACGAGAAGGCTCTCGGGACGATATCTCTATGCATCATCACGCAACGAACATGATTCTCGTCCAATCCCAATTGGTCCAATATCTTCTGCCCCCCACAAAAGACGAAAGGCGACCCGAAAGTAACAACCGGAAGAAGAGAAGTTGACTTGACTTCGTTTCTCGTTAGAAGCATCAAGTTGACTAAGAGAGCTAGACTGCCACCTAGCGAGTGCCCGGTGAATTGGAGCTTTGCTCTGTCGCCGTATTTGATCAGGTGCTGTTTTATTTCCGGCATGAATTGGTCGTATATGCCCTTTGCCGCTTCGTATATTCCTCTGTGAACCAACACATTTGTTCCCTGTTTGCATAACAAATATTAATTTCTTAAATGTTTTTTTTTTTTTTTAAATTTGAAAAACAAAACAAAAAAGACATCCGTCCTTGTGCTTTAAGATTCTAAATCCTATTTGTTTTAGAGTCAAAAGCTGAAAATCACTTTTTTGTTTTGTCTAAGTACTCACCTCAAATTTAGTCGGTTCGAAAAACAGATTTGCCTGCCAAGATGCTAGTGAGTCTGAACCCTGCAATTCACCATAGCTTTCTTTGTCAAGACTATTTTTTTTATATATAAGAAAGCAGTTGAAAGCTCAAGAAAACATTTTTTTTTATTCTATTTTAAAATATAAAATAAAAATCTTATTTAACAAAATTCTACAAGCACATCATTTTATTTTATCCAATCACTTTAAAAACTAAGTTAATCTACACCATGAAACTTAATTCTTTATAGGTAAGAAATGTAATTACTATTACTGTGGTTAAGAAAGAAAAAATGACCTGAATTACAAAGCAGCGAGTGTAAATGGTCGAATCATCACAGACGAACCATTCGCATGGCGACGAATGAAGCGACTGAAGATCCTTCGCCGCCTTCTCTTTCTGCTTCATGCCGGCAGCAACAACAGCTGTCATTGTCGAAGCTGCCACACGGGCAGCCATCTTTTCCGACTTGTGAGTTCTCGTAGAAACATTATGCTCGTTTTCATCTATTATTATCATCATTTCCTGATCATCTTCGAACGTTTCGTCTTTCGCTCGCGATTGGACGTAAGACGCAGCTGATGCTGCAATCTCGTAAGCGTCTGACGAACAACGACGCGACGATACGATCTGCTCCGAATTTTTATTATTATCTGGTGTAGTCGAATCTTGTTCGACTTTTTCTTTAATGGCTTGGGCTTGGGCTTTCTTCTCAAGGGATGATGTTACAAAGTCTAGGCCATAGTATCTCCTTAAATCCCCTGTCTGCAAGTTTTTAATATAAGTCTTTGGATGCTCTAAATCAACAAAATAAAGAGTTAAGGGGATAATTACCAAAAAAAAAAAAAAGAACTTTTTGAAAATTACAACCCCCCTCCTGAGGTTTTTTAAAAATTATATAAAAAAAAAAACCGAGATTTTTTTGATTTTTTGAAATTACCAAAAAAAAAAAAAAGGGCCTAGTATTTGATTTTGTCTTAAATTTTAGAGCGGTAATTATAATATTTCTATCATATGCCAGTGTTTTTTTTTTTTTGAAAGTTCTTTGCATATGAAGGAGGAAGATGTAAGACGAGATCATATTCTTGTAATTTTCTAAAACTTTTGGGGTTTCTTGTAATTAACCCAAACTTCAAGGGGTAGTTTGTAATTATTCCAAAGATTAATTACAAAAATTACCCTTGAAGTTCATTTAACTCACAAATTGAAAAAAAGGCTATATTTTCTTTCAGAATTACAAATACCTCCTTAATATATTTGTTCTTATTTGACAACTTGCACCCTCAATAAGTAAAAAACCCATTTTTGCAATACAAGTCTATAGGGGGAATTTCGTAATTCTGAAAGATAACATTTTTTTTTTTAATCACACACTACAGAAAAACTTACAGTTTACTGACAAAATTTACTAATAGTACTGGTTTTGTTTTACTAAATGTTGCAATTGTCGACAGAATAAAAATTATACCGACAAATCACCAACAGTTTAACAATTTACCGACATAAATACTATTGGTATTACCGATAGTTTTAGATTTTGTTGGTAAATATTTACCGATAACAATTTATATATAATTTACAATTTTCTTCATATTTATCGACAATTCTTTCTGTAGGTAAATTCATTTTTAATTTACCCTGAAATAAAAGACTAATAAGTAATAGCTGATAAAAATGTTACCTTCATATCTGGGATCACATAAGCCATGTTGCACAAGAAAGCCAGCTGTGAGAACATCTTAGTATCCGACCACGAAACATGCCCTAACAACGACGAAAACATTTCCGAATCGAACTTAATTTCCCCTTCTCCGTTTTCGTCGTCATCATAATCCACTTCACATCCTCCTTCATCACAACCATCATTTTCACCCACACCATCATCATAACCATCAACTTTTTCTTGTTTACCTCTCCAATTATCTCTAAGCTCCACGAGCCTCTCGATCCAATTCGCTCGTTTTTTCCCCTCACCGACCTCCATCTCATCCACGTCATCATCACTATCGCTTAATTCCTCTGTTTTCGTCTCGGGTTCGAAAAGAAACGACTTTATAGTATCCGGG
Source organism: Phtheirospermum japonicum (assembly GCA_014905375.1). Lineage (NCBI taxonomy): Eukaryota > Viridiplantae > Streptophyta > Magnoliopsida > Lamiales > Orobanchaceae > Phtheirospermum > Phtheirospermum japonicum. The sequence continues at coordinate 681,725 of BMAC01000375.1, forward strand.
ATCATGAAGAAGCCGACGGATCGGCTGTTTTTCAGCTTCGGTTGGACTGTGGAGGCTTTAATCGAACCGATTTGATAAGAAAGATGGTTGTCCGAGTAGGACCGTTGGATCCCGGCTCGTCTCTTGAGATCTTTGGCCGAAAACGAACGACGAAGCCCTTTATCGGAAACCTCTTTAGAGGTGGCACTTGTGATTTGTGACAATGTGCATGCCATTGATAGGAAACACTAATTTCTTGATCTGATGTTTTGAGGGTAAACAACCACACACACACACAGAAGAAAATAGGACATTATTTATAAATTAAAAGCTCTAAGAAAAAAAAAAGGAAAAAAAATCCACTATGTTTGCAGTTAAAAACACTGGTAATTGACTAATGAGATATAGTTAACTATAACATACTTAGAGTTGAGTAAATATGTGCATGCGAGGAGGGTGATATGGTCATTTTGGAAGTATATACAATATGCAATGATGAATTGAATTTATTGTTAAGTCTGTCCAAGAAGCTTCTCTATATATACTTAATTGTTGGTGTCACATTTGTTGTTTTGATCATAGTAATTGCCATTTCTAGATTTAATCAACCACCAATCTCATCTTAACTTATATTCATAAATAAATAACCAATTTTCAGAAACCAGTATATTCTTTTAAGGGATAATTACAAAAACAAACCTTGAGATTTACTTAATTATGGGAGTTAGATGTTTAATGTAAACGGAGATTTGACTTCAATTTAGAGTATTGAATTGACAAATCCTCTACTTAAAGTTGTTTGGTAAATAAAATTTAGAAGTAAAAAAGCTAATTTTCAAAAAGTCTCATATAAGAGATTTTTGAGAAAAAAGATTAGAATATGAGTTGAAATGACAATTTATCCTCAAATTGTAATTTTTTTTATTAATTTACTAAAAGATTATTTATAACTCATTTTATTAAACAAATGTAATAACTATCCTAATTAAATTCAATATATTAAAAAATTGCGAAATCAAGAAATTTTATACATAATAACTTTTAAATAATGACTATTTATTTGGTAAATGTTATTTTAATTAGTCAATATATTATAAATTTATATTGTTAACAAAGAAATACGTAAAAATAAATTATGTAAATTTTCTTTATAAGAAAAAAGCTTGTCAATTCTTATTAAAAGAAAATAAAAAATTCTTGAAATTTCCGTCTAATTCGCCAATAAATGTGTCAAATCCTACTGGAAAACAAACTTCTCAAAAACTCAAGCAACCTTTTCATGAACGGGAATTTCTATGCAATAAATTACTAGGTACCATTATTTAATTAGGCATAAATTGAATAAGAATGGATACATAAATGATAAAATAACTAAGGAAATAAAATAAAATAAAATAAAATATAATATCCAATAAAGTGCCGGCATCCTGACATGGTCAAACTATAATCTATATTCAAGCCTGGACTTCGCAATTAACAACATTAAAATAGCCCTTTTTATGTAACAAACGTAATTTCTAATTTCATTCAGAAAAAAATGCCAACGAAAAATTATTAATTGGGCATGAATAATTCCATTTTCTTGAAATAAACAAACAAATAAATAAATATTCAGTTCAAATAAACACTAAATTAATATCACCTTGAAAGTTTGAGCTGTGATCAACGGCGACGATTATCGATCGAGTAACTGCATATCAACGGTGAAAAACCTTTATACCGATTAATGTATACATACACATACAAACGCAGTATATACGTATACTCAAGGGTTGTATGTATATATATATATATATATATACATAAGCGCTGAGAATTAATGCCAATTCATTTTATACTGAATATATATAAATATATACATAGGAGGTTTTTTGTATGTATATATTGAGTTGTTTGGCTTTCTAATTTTGGTATGATGCAAAATGCAGGTTGAGATCTGAAGAAAGATGTTTAACATGGCTAATTGCCTTAAATACATGCATGTATTGGGGTGGGGGGTGGGTGGGGGTGGGGTGGGGGGTAGGGGTGGTTATTTGGAATCTCTTTACAGAGAATCAATTCACATGGACATCGAGGCTAATTTTGCCACCTAATGAATCTGTATTTTTATTGGACAATTTTGCCCTTGATAACTTTGTGTATTCAATATCGAGACATCGATTATGAGCACTTATATCACCTGTTTGAATTAAAATGGTGCTATTTCATAATTGGCACGTGTATAAAAATTAGGGTATTATAAAAAAATAAATAAATTAAAAAACGTGTTAGAGGATGAGTTGAAATGAGTTACTTATTATTACCTCCAATTTTCTTTTCTTGTTTGGTTAATTAGTTTTCTAAATCCATCTTTCTGATTTTTTTATATCAAACAAACTCATGTCATTTTACTATTCCCCGTCCCATTCAATTTATTGCCATTGACTATTTTAAAAAATTAAAAAATAATAATTTGTATTATAAGTATAGATATTACAATTATAATATTCTTCATATTGGGAAAGTAAATTATAATATTAATTTTTCTGAAAATATAAGTGTGTTACATAAAATGGGACAACTTTTTTTTTTTTAAAAAATGCGACAGATAGAATGAGACGAAGGGAATATATTATTCTCGTATAAAAGGTTTTATATAATTTTATTTAATCAATGCATACGAGAGAACCAACAATTTCTACATAATTCAAGAGTATTATTATTATTATTATTATTAAAGTTCATAATTTGCTCAACTAAATCTACTCATCACCAAATATATTCTTGTGATGATGTACTATATATTCAAACTAGTTATATCAATAAGATGTACATAATTTGCCAAAAAAAAAAAAGTAATCATAATATTGCATAATTATTCATGATTTAGCCCAAGAAAAAATTTGAAGTTTAATTCTACCATCAATGAAGGACCCATCAAAATTAATGAATTTATATTCAAGTAGCAGTATTTAAGAGGGGCAATTTGGTCAAGCTAGTAATCGAGGGTGCTTGAAGAAAAAGAGAGGAGGAGCGGGGGCATAAAGGTCAATTGAGAAAGTAAGAAGAGAGCCAAATGTGCGGTTGCATGAAGCAGAAGGTGTGGGTGAGCAACACATATCACCTCTCAAATGGTGTTTGCAGTCTCAGTGCAGTGAGCAATTCTGCTTTTTCCAGTGAGCCTCAATTTTGTTATTTATTATTATGTTATGTAACTAAATGAATTCGAAATTGTTTTATGCATAAGAATTGTAACGTGGAAAATGCAAGAGGATCATACACGTAAGATCATATCATATTATCATTGTTACACGTATCTAAGAAGTAAGAAAATTTATTTGTCAATTGAATTGAGTTTATTTATTCTCCTTATCTATTTATTTATTTTTAATAATATGACAACGTTCTCAGCGTGTTAAATAATAAACTTATAAACTTGTGATAATTTTATGTTAAGAAAAGATTAGTGACATCATCTGAAAGGCTAGTGAGGCACAATTGCACTTAATCTATATAATTTGAAATAAAATGATTAGGTTTCTTGGTTTTGGATTCATTCGGTTTATGGGTTCAGATTCTTATGTTTTTGTTTTGGGCTTTAGCCGGGGGAAAGCCCATTTGAAATTTCTAAATAATAGAAGGCTCATGTAAATATAATAATGTTAAATGGATCAAATCATTTGAGCATCATCAATGTTTTATGTTTTATTTTCCACTTGGACCAAGAGTGTAGGTAAAAAGCAAGCTAATCTGATGGCAAAAAAGCATGTAGGTACAAATGCGTTTTGAAGATTTCTACCTAAATAACCAATAAATCTATTAATAATTATCTATTATCAAACTTTAATGGAACATGTTTTGAGCAATAATAATTACTTGAAAACCAAATAATGTGAAAAAACGGGAAGAATCTCCCCTTATATCAATAGATTTTGAGTTGAAGTCATTTTTACTTATTAAAATGTATTTTTTTTTTACCCATCAGGTATAATTTTTACAATTTTTTTGAACATCAATTTTTTTGATTTATTTTTCGATAATTTTGTCTCTGATTCTTTTCACCAGTTTCGCGAAAATAAAGTTTTTTTTGCATGACCTAGCGATTAAATTATCACAAACAATAACACTACAAAAATATTCGGCGATACTGACGGCCTACGGCCTCCTGACGGATAATGACCGCCAGCATTTTTGTGGTCAGAATTCCAGTATCCTGATGGGAAAATGTACTCGTCAGGAATGCTGGCGAATTCCTTGACGGCTTTAACCGTCAGGAACATCTGATGCTTTCTTGGCGGATGAGCCGTCAGCATTCCTGGCGGGTCTACCCGCCAGTAAATCCTGGGGGGTTGGCCGCCAGTATTCCTGGTGGGTTAGCTCGCCAGGATTTCCTGGCGAGTTGGCCGCCAGCATTCCTGGCGGATTTTGTCGTCAGCATTACGCTGGTTTCCTGGCAAAAATTTGCTGTAATTTTCTTCGAAAATCTATTAATAAAATTTCTAATATATTAATTAATAATTAAATTAAAAATAATAAACAAATAAAATTTTAGATAATTCAAAATAAACAATCCACTAATAAAAAAATCAAAACAAATCATTTAATAACTAAAAATTAATTCATCAATCGAATGTATAAAATATCCTGAACTATCCATTCATATCTAAATATCTCCACCATCCGGATCACGGGGAGGCCGACGAGCTATGGCCCGAGCAACAACTTCTTCAATCTGCTTTTGAAGCCTCAACTGGGAACGCTCCTCCTCCTCATGGATCCGCTGAATCTCCAGCGCCTGCTCCTCGCGGATCCGCTGAAACTGCTCAAGCTGCTCCTGCTGGGACTGCACTTGCGTTTGGAGCCTATGAACATCGGCGGTGGAGGTGGAGGTGGAAGAAGTACTGCAGCCCTTCTGAGTCTTCCCAAAGCATCCAAGGCCATAACGTCGACCTTTCCTATTCCCGATAACCTGTAGGTAGACCTCGTTCGGGTCTACCTGAGTGCTGCTATCATCAGACGACGCAGCACGCCTCTCCTCCAAAGCCCTCTCATAATCCTCCTGATATCAAAATTTTCACCTATTATTACTAAACAACTTTTTATCAGATTTTATGATAAATCGGTTATATATAACATATAAAACTTACAACTATCCTCTGGGCTTTGGGATCCGTAAATGTGCCGTCTGGATTTCGATGATATCTCAGCAGAAGCTCGTAGTTACTGGGCTGCGAACCCGTCTGTGTAGCCTGTATTTAAAGATACATTTACAATATTTAATATAATGAATTAATTAAAACATAAAATTTTACATGTTCAATAATATAATTAATTATTTAAAATATTATCATCGACTTACAATTTCGGCCGCCTATCGATTAGCCGGCATAGACCCGCCTCGATGCTTCACTATACCAGTCGAAGGGCCGCCGGGCTCGCTCATCCTGTTCCGCCTGGTCTTCTCAGATTTCTCCACCTCCTCAGGCCGCTGAAACTCCAACATCCACCTGTTCCAAGTCGTCTCCTCTACGCAGGCAGGTATCGTCCCACTCCGTCGATACGCCTTCTTCCACAAGTATATACGACTGTTATAATTATCTCGCATCGATATGTAGAATGCCGCCTTGATAGCATTCTCGTCGTATATACTCCTATCCCACCACACCAATACCTACAAAAGAAATACAATTAGACAAAATAATCAATCAATTTACTTAACATAAATCAAAATAAATATAAAAAATTACCCTAAAATGAGGCCACCACGTCTGACGATGGCTTTTCGGGATGTGCTCGAATTTCCACCCGTATGGGTGGATACAAGACTCGTGTATAGTCCTGAGATAGGTCGACAAGTCCTTCGACGGACTTCGTAACCTAAAAAATAATAAGTTTATTTCAACGTAACACAAATAATTAAATTATATATTGAACACATAACAAGATTGAATAAAATGTTACTTACCTATTTCCGATCACGACTACCTCGATCCCGGTAGTCCTGACCTCTGATGAACCGGGCGTGCTCCCCGCCTCATCAGACGGGGTGGGTGGAACAGTATCATCTAAATCCATGTCGGTGGCATCATCCTCATGGGGTCCCGAGGACGATGAGCCGAGAGAAGTCCGACGATTATGAGGACCCCTGCCAGGCATCTAACATACAACATAGTTTTATTAATAATTAAAATTAATTATATAATTATATATATATATATATAGGGTTGGGTTCAAATGAGAACCCGTCATTATATGTGAACCTAGGGACTCATCTTGACCATTAGATTGGATAATTTTGATGGTTGAGATCATTGACACGTCAGCATGGTAATAATGTAAAAAAATGCATTAATTAATTAAAAATGGTATTTTGGACATATATCAACGTTTACAAAGAGCACTAAATTGTTCTTTGGAAAGCACAATAGATTAAGAAAAAAAACACTACGATTGTATAAAAAAGCATTGCAAATTTCGTCTATAAACTGCAAATTCAAAATTTTGAAATTAAACTCAAATCTTCAACAAACCATAACTTTTTCAAATTTTAAAAAGTTTTGAATGAAATACATATCAAATTAACCACATTCTCAAGATCTACAATTTAAGATACATATTGCATGTTTTAAAACGTAAAACAAATATATATATAATTAAAATTAAAAAAATTGGACTGATTTTAGCACTACAGTACTGTGTAAAAAGCACAATGAACCCTGGACATATAATTGCACTGTGCAATATTAGATCTACGACCTGGATTGGTTCCTAGGTTCGCATATATTAACGTGGGATCTATTTGAACCTAATCCTATATATATATATATATATATATATATATATATATATATATATATATATATATATATATGTTGGTGTGTGTGTGTGTGTGTGTGTGTGTGTGTGTGTGTGTGTGTGTGTGTGTGTGATTGTTCAGATTATCGTTAACACTCATAAAATCTTCAAACCTCATCCCTAACTTTCATACTCATTTTTCGTAGCTTTCTTCGTCTTCTTCAGTTAAATCTAGTTCATCGCTTTTCTTGACTCTTTTTGAATCACCATTGACCGAACTCGTCGTGTTCGTGATTGAGAGGGTCGTTTAATTGGAAGTCGACATCCTCTAATTGTATTGCAGGAAAAAGTTTCTACAACATCTTCTTGGAATGACTGTTGTTCAGGCATGCGAGATAACCATACTACAAGTCACATTCTCAAACTGTCAAAAAATGGGACAATTCGAAATTTAGTACAAACTCTATATTTGATACTAAATCTCAAAACGGGTCTAAGGAATATTGGAATAATTCAAAACTTAGTTTCAAATTTTTCTATTTGATATTAATTCTCAAACAAGTGATCTATATGAATCGCGTCACTTCGCCAAGGTTCCAAATAAGCAATTACCACCGTCACATTTTTGAAAAATATTTTGAAAACATAAATAAAACCACGTGACACCCTATCACGTTTTTAGAAAAAACTTTGAAAACCCGCTATTGGAGGGACAACACCTCCCGGCCGGCGCCGTAACCCACGTCAACATCCGACGGTATACAACCAACAACACCAATGACAATAATAATATATATAAACAAAATTAAACCCCGGCCGATCACCACGGCCTCCCATGCATGAACAATATATATACAATTTTTTTTAAATTCCGACCGATCACCACGACCTCCCAAGCATGAACAATATATATACAATATAATGGGTGAATAAACCCTAAATTTGAAAGCAAACCCTAATAATCTAATGATAAACCCTAATACAAGATTGCTTCTAGTTAGGTAGATTTTGAAGTAGACACGTTGTCTATAAAGAGCCACACAACACTCGAATACAGGTCATCGCTTCCTCAACCATCCTCACCATGTCTACTCCAAAAATCAACCGGCTCCTTGCTAGCATGGTCACTAAAAACAGACGTCTTCATCGACTGTATCTACTGCTGAATTATAGATGTTTGGAGCCGACATGGGGAGGGAGTTTGTGGAGAACAATCTCTGTACGGGTGCTGTGTGCACTCTCTATAGACAAGTATACTCCAGAATCTACACAAGCTTCTTTATTACTAAAATGGCCCCTAATTAATTGATTATTCCTAATTTGAACCCTAATTAATTGATTATTCGTAATTTGAACCCTAATTATAGGGTTTTTCCTAAATTTAACCCTAATTATATAATTATTCATAATTTGAACCCTACTTATATAATTATTCATAAATTGATCCCTGATTATGTGATTATCCCTAAATTAAACCCTAATTAGATAATTATTCCTAAATTAAACCCTAATTCTAAATTAAACATAAATTAAACTCTAATTGAAAAATAATTATATAACTATCCCCTAATTAAAAAAAGGAAAACAAATTTTTATTTTATAAAAAAACAGATTTTTATTTAAAAAAATAGATTTTTATTTAAAAAAAAATATTTTAAAGAAAAACAGATTTTAAACTATAAATTATTACATAATTTTAATTTATACACAAAATGAAACCATAATTTTAAATTAAACCTAAATTGAACTCATACTTTAGCCCTAATCTTGCAATTAATTCCTAATTAGCCCAACTTTCAACCCTAATCCCTAAACAAACACTAAACCCTAACCTTTAAAACTAATTATATAATTAATAAACAACAATTATATAAGGAATATACAAACAAATAAAAATATACAAAAAAATATACAAAAATATAAAATTAAAATTGAAATAAATAAATTACCTTGGCGGCGACGGGGGCAGGGGGTTGACGGACAGTGGGGCGGCGACTGGTGGCAGGCGGCTGTGCGGCTGGGCTTCTTGGCGGCGAGGCGAAGGGGACGGGTCGGCGCGGCGTCTGGGATTCTTGGGCAGTGGGGCGGCGAGGCGACGGGGATGGAGGGGCGACGGTGATGGCTCGGCGACGGGGGTGCAGGGGTTGACGGACAGGGGGGGGGCGTGGGGGGGCGATGGCTCGGCTGTGTGGCTGTACGGCGACGGCGGCGGCACCTTCGGTCGGCGACGGGGACGGGAAAGCAGGCGATGGGCGGCGACGAGCTTTGAGGCGGGGCGGCGTCTGATTTTTTTTTTTGCTTGCGTTTGACAGAATGAGGCGGGGAAGGAGAATGCCCGATTTTTAGGGTTACAATCCTAACGGCACGACCGTCAGGATTATACTTATACGCTGACGGGCAAGGCCGTCAGCGTATATATTTTTATTTTTTATAATTTAAAATTCCACGCTGACGGGCATGACCGTCAGCATATTTGTTTTTGTTTTTTTTTTTAATCAAAAAAATATCCTGACGGGCATGGCCGTCAGGATAGTAACACAGGATAAATTTCCCGCCCTATCCCTGAGGGGATGATGACGGGGAGAAATACTGACGGCCATGACCGCCAGCAAATCCGCCAACATTTCTGGCGGCCTTTTGGCAGCCAGTAATTCCGCCAGTATTTTCGATTTTTTTTGTAGTGCAATAATAACACTTTCACATCTAGTAAACATTCAAATATTATCATAAATAATAATAAGATTACCACATTCAATAATCCTTGTTTTCAGTGCTCACCAACTATATTTTTCAATTTAGTAATTCTGAAAGATTATCATAAATAATAATATTATCACATCTAATAATAAGATTATGACATTCAATAAATCTTGTTTTTAATGATCAACAATTATCTATTTTGCAATTCAATATTTTTAATAGTTGTCAACTCAACTAACCTATTTTGTATAACAAAATAATCATTATATACATTTTGTAGTAAGTTATGCTTTCCGAATTTATACAATCAAATATAAAATTACCACAATAAGTAATAAAAATTATCATATAAACAGTTTCATTAATACAAGAAATATTTTCAGTCAAAAGCAACCTAACACACACCTTTTCTTTACCACTGTTGCCATACTGGCGGGTAGCCGCACCCTTACATTAATAAGTTGTCCCAACCTATTAATATCCCACACTATCACATCACCACCTCTCCACTTCCCGATCAATAAAATTTTTATAAGTATGTGAAAAAAAATTCATCAATGTACACATTAACCATAAGGAGAAGTCCTTTCCCTACTAATTAAAGGCAAAATAACCAAAATGCCCTTCATTGAATATTACCAAATAGCCTATTCACATCTCTCCTCCAATCAATGCTCCAATAGTTTATCCAATGTTAGAATAACCTTCGAGAAAGCAATTTTATACGTGACTTAACAGAATTGAAGCTTGTTAACACCTTACAATCTTTTTTTGAAAATTTTGTATTCATTCAAAACTGGAAAAAAAAAAAAAACTACTCCGGATAAAGAATGTAGCCGAGTGGTGGGTTATTTGGTGGTGCAATTTGCAACTATTTTTCGCATCAATTTTTTTTTTTTAAATTTTATTGTCCAAAATGTGCTTATTTGAAGTAGTTGTCAGGTTGAATAATTCGTTTGTCTTTTAGTTTGTAAACTGGTTTTTTTGAAATTTTTGAAAAATTTCGGTATGGTGGTCATTCTTTTTGGCAACTTTCGGTATGATGGTCATATTTTTGGTAATTCCCGATATGTATATTGGTCAATTCTCAAATCTTTTTAAATTAATTTATGATATGTATTTTTGGTCAATTCTCAATATTTTTTTTGAATTCCCGATATGTATTTTGGTCAGTTCCCGATATGTATTTTGCGTAGTTCTCGATATTTATTTTGGACAATTTTTGATATGTATTTGGGCTTCCTGATATGTATTTTGGTCAGTTCCCGGTATTTTTTGTCAAGTCACCCTGCAGATGACCAGATACCAGGAATTGATAAATTTCGGGAATTAATAAATACTGAAAACTGATAAATACTAATTTCTTTCTTTTTTTTTTTTAAATTGTGTCTCAACAACATGAAGTACAAAAATTGAAAAAATAAATTTGAAATCTCATCACTTTTTTTTGAAATCCCAAAATATTTGAGAAGTGGATGACAAGTGTTTTTTTTTTAGCCCCAATTTTTGTGGGAGATAAAAGGGACAACTAAGTGGGGTCGGGTTGTGGGGGTAGGAAAAGGTAAGGGTAAATAGATCTTTTAAAAGAAAAACAAGTTTTGTTATGTGGGTAGGAACTTGAAGAGGAATTTTTGACATATTCTCGCCCATGCATCGATACCCCAGAATCCCAACATGTTGTACCAGACTCCGCCTTATCCCTCAAAAAGAAAGAAAAAAGATGAAGTTTAATCGCTTTGTCTGGAAAACCGTTCATCGTGATTATTCCACAGATTTTGAGGAACTATGCCAAATGCACATTAGGATCCTCACTAGCACCTCCACCGAATTGGTTATATTGAACCATAGAGATCAACACCATTTTCAACTCAAAGTTTTTTTCTTGAATCGCCGGACCATTCGCTCCTTCCTAAGCCCGATTGGCTTCGGGTTGAAATATGTCTTGAATGGGTGGCTCATTTGGTTCAGGAGGAGGATTTTGTTGAACTTTTTACTACAATTTCTGAGGTTGAGTGATTTGATCATTCACATCAATTAGTATTCCGCAATCATTGCTCTAACCCTTGTTGACTTATACCGATGATAAGTTACTTCGATCTCGGTATAAATCTGTTATAAAGGTAAACCTTTAGAACGAGTTCTCATGCACTACCTGAAAATCTAAATAACTCAATAGGAATACTCTCAATAAAATAAATAAGGGTTAATTATCTTTTGCCCCCAAACTATTGCGTTTTTCACAGTTTACCATACAAACTATTATTTGTGACAAACAACCATACAAACTATGCACGATTTACAGTTTGCCCCCTAAACCAGATTTTTTGTGGTTTTGTGACCAAAACTGCATGACATGTTGCAACCGGATTATGCCACATCATCCACTTTTGATTACAAAACCATAAATATTCCGGTACAGGGGGCAAACTGCAAATTGCGCATAGTTTGTATGGCGGTTTGTCACAAATAATAGTTTGTATGGCGGTTTATCACAAATAATAGTTTGTATGGTAAACTGTGAAAAACGCAATAGTTTGGGGGGCAAAAAATAATTATCCCAATAAATAAATGTCAAACTTAAAATTAATTTATCTATTATATTATCTTTAATCTTATTCAATTGATCCATGACAACAATGCCAAAGATTTGTTCGCTATTTTATTTGATATCTAATTGCAATTGTACGATGTAGATTGAGGATATGGCGATTAAGGTCGTATTACACAAGGATCAAATTCTATACGGTTAATAAGTAATATAATTTTAATAACTTAGTTTTATTTAAACTAATCAAAGAATGAATGATGTTTGTTCTCAAATTAAAAATAATATAATATATTAACATAAATAAAAACTCTATGAGTTATTCAATCTCACAACAAATACCATGCAATTACGATCAACGCTCAGAAAGTTATACTTGAGAGGTTTGATTCACTGAATTATTTAATGTAATTTCATTCCAACTATTCAAGTATTGATCATCGATTCAATTCATTATAAGTCACTCTCACAATTAGTTTTAATCCTCCCTATCGAAGTGATTAGACCATCGATCATAAATATGAAACAATATTTCTATTGAAATCACAATTATAACTCCAAAAGGTTCAAAAGATTTTGTAACTTGAATCAAACTTTTTAAACACTTACTTTTTATTAAAATAAAAAGCTCGTCCGCAAGAGAATGAAGCAGTTGTAAGTGGCAAGTTGAACTCGAGTCGAATCTCTCGAGTAAAACTAATCGGAGGTGGTTCTCGTGTTTGATTTTACGAAGGAGAAAATAATGAAAAGCTAATCTAAACACTCAATCAAGTTTGGGTTTGAAAGTTGTAATAACTAAGACGACTACTTAAACAACGAGTAATGAAATCAAAAATTTTGAAAAGATTGAGAAAACGGGGGTGTAGGGCTCTAGATCATCTCCACGACCAATTTACATTTCATCGAACACTTAACCTACGAGTTGGGGTTGTCAATTCCAACTTGATGATTAAACACCCAACAATCTCAATTGATGGTTCTAAATGATTCTAGGCACTAGACCCATAAATTTTAACCAACAACCATCAAGCAATCCAACAATACAACCTCAAATCAAACATGAACATGATTAACTATGAAAAGTTTGAAGAGAGCAACAATGTAGTTTTGAATAAATATAATGATTATCATATGAATTTCTAAGAACTAACCATAAGAAATCGCAAGAAACAAAATTACGTATCAAGAACATCACCAACTGCAATAAAAATTCATAATCTAAGCAAATAAGAAATTCGAATTATAAAAGTTAGGAAATTGAAAACTTACTAATTAACGGAGGAAAATATCATCGTTCGAACGAGAAGTTAAATACTTGAAAATGAAGCTTACGCTAACAAACAGGAAACTATTAACGATCTAAAACTTACTAAAACTAAAAAAACTAAAGTTTGAATGGGAAAAAGGGAAATAAGTGAAGAAATCCACAAACACTCTTGGGGTTGTCAATCCCAAGAGGTTTAAACGCCGTGTCCGAACCCTAGGAGTATCAAAGAACGTCTCACCCTTCACGCACACACTCCCTGTGGCTGCTGACAACTCTCTTTTTAAAGATAAAAAGCTAGGCCTGTTCATTTTCTGGGACTAGGGCTCTAAATTCCCGAATCTGTGATGGAGCTGAGTAACTCAGCATGGACAACATACCCAGTGTCAGAGGTAATACGTCAAATCGGGGCCCAATTTTGTTAAAACTCCACCCGAAGGCCCACACTCGTCCATCTCAAAACCAAAACACTTCAAAATCTTTGAAATAAATATAAATCCAATATTATAAGCCGAAAATATATAAATATGAAAATATGCTCAATCTATCCAACCTATACTGAAATTAATAATAAATCCAACTAAAATACTACCTAAATATATATAAAAATTAAGACAAACGCATCTTAATCAACTACCCCACACTTTATTGGTTTGTTCGTCCTCCAACAAACGATAATTGCAAAGAATAACAAGTATAAAAACCTGCCCAAGCAAAGAGTTATGTCGTGCTACATAAATAATTTTGAAAATATAGATAATTGCAACGCAAACTCAAACGCTAGACTCTTATTACATTGTCGCTTCAAAAACAAAATCATCATTCTCACAAGGGTAATATATATGTGTACGCTCAAAAACATTCAAATATTCTTTTTTTATGGGGACGTGTATACACTCAAATCATCAAAATACATGCACAATAAACAAGCACTGAAAATCAAAAAATTTTCCATCGCATAATAAGTGTGTAACTAACAAAGAACCGGAAAAGGTCTTTAATGGGTTGTAATGTAGGCACTTGGGACGGGTATGAAATATATAAGTCGTGTGCCTAACTCACGATCTAACGTGATTTATTAACTCACCAAACTATTCTAATCATGAAGCAATGTGCTTCACCTCATTCAAACGAAACATCACTTAACTCTCATAACGTAGCCTTTATATTTAGGCTATTTCTCAACTCGAAACCCAAAACCGACTTATGAATAAACCACTTAAACAATTTAGAAGCTTATGATACGCTTCTTCTTTCAAACTCAAATCTTACCTCTTAAACATTAGGCGTCATAAGAAAATCAATAATACTAAACACAAGCCTTTATAAGCATAGACAACAACTCAACAAGATTCATCATCCTCTTTATTCATTCTTTTTCCTTTTTGTTTTAAATTTTTTTATTATTTTTGGAGGATGATGATCCTTAACACTTATTACAACCTTTTCATAAATCCCTGATCATAATTCCAAAACACAAATAACCAACAAAAATAACTAACTCTTACCCCACGCTATTAATGACGTAGGAGTTAACTCATAAACACTCCCGGCTATAATTTGGTTACGAGGGGCTCATTCGTAATTTATAGTGGCTCATATATCTGGATATGATCTGAATAAGGGTAATTTATGTGTCAAGTTGTCATATTCAATGCTAACTACATACTGCGATTTCAAAGAGATCTCAAAACAGAACCTTACTCAAGTACATGCAAAGATGATAAACACTCAGGCTACTCACAGGCTTTTGCATGAAGAGATTATGAATTGACGTTACTTTTAAGATTTTGCGAAATCATTTGCGTCCAAGTACCATTTTAAAATATATATAAAAAATAATTTTGAAAAATTTTATGCACTCATACACGCTAAAAAACAAGAACCTTAAGTCACGCATAGTCAACTTTGACAGGATTAACCAGACAAACACAAATAAGAACAGGAATATCAATCAATCATGCTGAAATACTAGCTACTACAAAATCACAAATTCAAAATGCACAATTATAAAATACAAATCACTACTCAACTATCCTCCCCCTCCCTAAAAATCCAACAATCTCCGAATCGTCATAAACACATAAAAATAAAATCAAAATAGGAAAGGAGTAAGAAAAACGTCCCCGAAGACTAAATAATCGAGCTGCTCCCAATAGAACTGTGAAATCATCCCATCGCCTCGTATCGCTTGATTTAGATTGTCTTGATTAAAGGACGTGCATCATCTGAGTGAAAACGTGGCATGGGAAACCCGCCGTCGATCGACGGCCAGCGTCGACGCCATATTGCTGCCTAAGTCGATCGACAGGCCAATCGATGACCCGTCGACGAGCTCTCTGTTGCTACTGTCGACCCTCCGTCGGTCGACGCCCTGGTCGATGACCTCTCTATTGCTAACGTCGACCCCCTCGTCAATCGACGCCCTGGATCGATGACCTCTCTGTTGTTACCGTCAATCCCCTCATCGATCGACTACCCTGAACCTGCCCGATTTATGCCCTAAAACACGGATTTTTCGCTAACGGTAGGTGCTACCGCTAGCCTACCGTTAGGTATTCGAATTCGTCAAATTCACCTAATTACAGAGGTAGGTACTACGGTGGCGTGAATGTATCATATCCCCACCCGTACATTTATTTTATTGATTACCTCACTATATTTCTCCTAAAATGATCCAATGATTATAAGTAAATAGTAGAATTTCCCAATAATTAGAACCACAATAGAAATTGCGAGAAGTTGAAACTGCAAGGTTAGGGTTTAAAATGTTGCTCTGCGCCTAAAACGCCTCTTCTCAAATTTGGGGTATATTCGTCGGATTTCCTCTCAATCAGCCGCTGTCACGGGGTTTGATGCATCGATCCCGCCGCCGGTACATCATACTCCGAGTGATTCAAAGCGGCATGATGATGAGAACAGCAAACTATATCGGGGCAAACACCTAACGGAGATTAGATCATCATCATCATCATCATAATCTCTCCCTTAATCAGGGCTTGGCAACAAGTATCGTCTCGCCGCCAGTTGCAACAATCTGATGTTGTTCTTTCATGATAAGAGTCCAAAACGTCCTCGCGAAGCTCTGTGGGACCCGACCAACCTGATCGTCAAAACCTTCCTGAACCCGACCTTCCACGTCGGCACCCGGTAACCGACACGTGGATCGATAGTTGTGGTTTCGGGTTTGATCCCGCGTCTCAGGATAGGTTTCTTGAGCTTGATTATGACGATGGCTCTGATTCTCGTTGCGAAACTTTAGTAGAACCTTCGATTCATAATGTTCGACTTTGCTAATGAAAAGTTCTCTCATATCCCTATGCCTGTGGAAATTGATACGGCCTCGTATATCCCTCTTCGCCCGGAGGAAATTGATATCAATAATAATAAGGTTATAAAAGAGGAAATATTGCTTGTTGATTATGTTCTTGTTCAGTTTGAGGGGTCGCTAGCTGCTGTTGTGCACTCGGAGCTGGGAAGTGAAAACCAGCAGCCTTTTAGTTTCGTGATTTGGTAATGGAGTGGTAATGGATCATCACGGAATTACAATCGATGCCCTTGGTGGTGTTGCCAAAGTAGTGGGCCTCTTCGGAAATGGCAAGTTGTTTCTTCAAGGCTTTAGTAATGGTGAACTACTGGTTTTCGATTGTGCGACGGGCGACTTGGAGAATCTTGGTATCCATGCTGATCCGAGGCGGTTCCATATTTTCCCTTATATTATTCATTAAATATTATATTTCAATAATCATTCAAAAATAGAGGATATTCATGCGCGTGCTAGTGCACGCACGCTGCGCGACATCAAATTGAAGAAAGGTGTGCGTACTCGCACTCGCACGCGCGTGGCACAAGATCTTGTTGGGATATATATAAAAGGTTAATTAATTAATGGACCGTCAGATTATGTGCCTAATTCAATAAATTATATATGGTACAAGTGAATGTTGAATGAATCTGCTGTCCTGATAAAAATGACAAAACCGCATATAAAAATCAAACTGGATTCTTCGAGAAACAGAAAGAACCAAGACTAATTAATATTGGACTCATAAATTACATGTACAGCTTTATGTTGTGTTGTCAGCCACAGCTTTTGTAAGGATACAATTATTTTCTGATTTAGCAGCTTGTACATATCAGTGAATTATTAAAAAAAAAAGTTCTTGCTAAACTATAGCTCAACACCTTGGGTCTCCACTCTTCTCCATTCTCTGCTCTCCAACACCCGTTACCCTCCTCAGCCTCGTGGACCCCATCACGATCCCCCCTTCAAAGTTCTTGCTGAACTATAGCTCAACAAAAGACTATAAGTCATAATCTGTGTTCATTAGAGAGAGAGAGAGAGAGAGAGAAATAGAGGTTTCTTATGAATACTATTGGATTTATTGTATGTTTTTCTTGCTTACCAAAATTGATAGAATTATTATCAGTTATGTGTCCACTTAACTTTTCATTCGCGTCCACCGAGTCACTAAATCCACATCAAATCAAATATATACCAAATTAAATCTCAACAATCTTGTTAAGGCTAATTAAATTTGGATTTTCTGTTCATATATCCAATCCTGAATCACAGTTAATCTCACCGATCATACCATACCTTCACTAATAAAAATATTTATATTTGAACCCGTAATACGTGTAGCTGAGTTCTCAGTCGTTTCCTGATCGTGCAAGTCGTAAATGAAATTGAAAAGAGTAGTATGGGTGCAGCAGCAAAGTAGTTATATCAAAAGGGAAATGCTACCTTAAATAATAAGGGAAGTTTACAAATGAAGTCTTGGCGAGATCACACGCATTACGCACGTTTATCTACAAGCTAAAATAAGTTTTTGGTAGCAGAAGACAGATTCATAATGTTAAGATCATATGTAGTATCAAAGGGTTAATTTCAAAATCAATACCTTTATGGGCACAATATAGGACACATTTGCAAGCATGATCTATAAATGTCCTAGATGAAATTATTGAGGCTTTCAATTCTACCTTGCTAACACCGATAGAATCTGTTTTTAAAAGAATGCAGTTACTTTTCTTTGCAATATAAATTCCAAAAAAATAAATAAAATAGAAGCAGCCTGACCACTGATACTCTCAACTTCTTTCTCCTTGCTCTTCTTCACCCGCTGGCGGATGAAACGAATTTCTCAAACGGGCCTCAAAACATGACCCCACATATTATCGCGACGGAGTTTTCCGAATGAAGTCTCGATATCCATGGAGCCTATTGCACCGATTGCCCCTCATGAAGAAACCCTGCTAGATAACAAATRCAGATTATACATAGAAAATCCAATAATTAATTCTTTAACAAATTTAATTTTACGTACTAATTAAAATCAAATATCTTAAATTTGGAAAAATAAAATTACGGTCTGATCGGGTCAGCTGCATTCTTAATTTGCTGAACATATTCATTCAATATTTTGTTTTTACTTAATTAAGATTAATTTAATGAGATCACACGCATCACGCACGAAAATAATTTCCGGGCCGTCCTGTTTTAGGCTACCGATCCTCGTTAATTGTATCAGAAGCCTGACAAAGAGATTTTCGTACGCTTCAGTGATCTACATTCTAAGGTAGACATATAATCTAATACTTCATTAATTAATTAACTTGTTATATATTCGAGACAAGATGTCGTGTCGCGCGCGTGCACTTGAAGGCGCGTGCGCGTTAGATTCTTTAATTTTTAAATGAGTAAGTAAAATATTAAATGAATATGTTTATTAATCCAAATTTCTATATGCAGTTTTACTAAATATTAACTGTCTCGTGTTTCTAAATTTTGAAAAGTACTTGATAGAAAATAAATAAATAAAAATGAAGCATTAAACTCTATATGGGATTATGATTAATTAGCCTTAACAAGATTATTGAGATTTAATTTGGTATATTTGATTTGATGTGGAGTTAGTGACTCGGTGAACAGCGAATGAAAAGTTAAGTGAACACATAATTGATAATAACTCTATAGATTTGGATTTGGGTACGCAGGAAAAACAGAAAACACACGCACGTGTGTTTGTTTGGAAGTGCACATGCGCAGCGTAATATCTTGCAAATTTAATTTTATTTATTATTATTTTTTTTAATAAACTGGTGTTTTACATGAAAAACTATGGATTAATATATACAAGGTGCAGCAATTTATCTTGACACTGGGTTTGATGCCGGGAAATATTACGCTCTGAATGTCCCGTTGAGTGATGGGCTGACGGACGACAATTTCAGGAGCCCCATCGTCCACAAGGTCATGCAGGTCTACCAGCCGGAGGCCTTTGTTCTTCAGTGTGGGGCCGATTCATTGGGCGGTGATCGGTTGGGGGTGTTTAACCCCCAACCGATTGGCAGAAAGAAGCAGATATGGAGGGGAGAGCTAAATGGTTGAGGCATTTAATTATTCAAACTTAATAAATATATTTGCTTTTAAAACAGCAACACAATAATATTTAGGGGAATACATGTGAACATTTTAATTTTGATTCTTCAAGAAATAGAAAGAACCAAGGCAAATTAATAATCGACTCATAAATGACATGTACAGCTTTATGTTATGTTCTCAGCCACAGCTTTTGTAAGGATACAATTATTTTCTGATTTAGCAGCTTGTACATATCAGTGAACTATTAAAAAAAAAAAAAAAAATTTCGTCTTCTGAGTAGTGGTAAGTTGATGATCTTCTAGTGTTTTTTCTTTTTTAAAATTATTTTTTATTTTACTTCAATACTTATTCAAAAATAGAAAAACTGTATGCGCATGCGCGTGTTGATAAACGACAAAGATCAGATGCATATGCATGGAAGAAGACACCAGCAGCATGAGATCATTACCAACTAGAAGACAAAACCACCTCAGCTCATGCACAAACTTGTAACCATGCACCAGCAGCAGGTGATCTCAATGCAACGGATGAAAAGGACAGCAAGCTGGCAACCTTATCAAGATCAACGGATGCATGACAGCTAGGCAATCTAGATTGTTACATGTTTAGTATAAATATGTGTATTGTAATGGTTGAGAAATTAATGAAAAATATCTTCAGCTTTTCTGTCTCATTTTGCTAACCCTAGCAATTCAAACTAGGCTTTTGACATTGATGATAGAAAGTCCACCTTTCGAAATCGTGTTTATCTTAGAGCTAATCTCGTTGCTTGGAGCTCTAGGAAGCATGGAAATGTCTCCCGTTCAAGTATTGAGGCAAAATACAGAAGCCTTGCCAGTGCGGCCTGTTATGTTATTTTGTTGCAATCTTTACTCCAGGAGCTTGATGTCACGGTCGAGGTCTGTAGATTCGACGCCGTGACTCGAAGTGCCGTCGAGACCGAGCACAACGTCGAGCGCCAAGGCAAGGGAGTGCCGAGCGGAGGTGAGGTTCTTTACCGAGAAATCATCGATGTGGAAAGTCAAGTAGCCTCAATGGATAAGCGGTTGGATGAGATCCACCTCAAGATTCGAGAACTATACGACTGGGCCGACAGGGACGTTGCATGGTGGCCTCAACGTGGGACATGGCGCAGGAGGTAAGCAAGGCGGGCTAAGATCTTCGAGAATGTGGGCCGGTGAGTCAAGCGCCTATGCCGTGAGGTGGGCCGAGATGCGGGGCGAGCCGAACTTCTTGAAAGGGCTGGCGAAAAACCCGGCGAGTAGCACCATCAAGCCCGGTGGGCCTAGCCCATTAGGCGCCGAAGGATCTAGAACCTGGGCCTTTTCGGTTGATTCAGCAACCAGCCGTTCAGAGGAAGCGTCCCTAGCTAGGACTTTCCTTGAATAAGTTCCGTGTTTAGGTCGGTTAGGGTTTCTTGAATCCGGCTTTCCCAAGCCTTGTTTAGTGGGCTGAGTTTAAGGGTTTTATGTAATATAGTTTCTTAAGGTAAGTCGATAACTTGGAGAATGGGAAACACCCCAACCCTAGGCGTCTTCATGTTAGTATAAATAGGTCCCTCGTCCTATTGTGACCTATTGTATAGTTATCACGAATTTTTTCGGAGTTTAATACAATTATTATTCTCCAAAATCTCTTGTTCAAAGTTCTCGGATTCCTTTCGTATTTCCATCTTGCTTTGGCTAATTTTACAGGTTAGAGGGCTGGCCGAGATGTCTCAATCGATTATCCCACCGACCAACTCGAGAATCTGGGCGCCGCAAGGGCATGTTCCGCTGCGTCGCCCCGATCAAGAGGGCGAGCCCGTGACAAGTGGTATCAGAGCCACTAACCACTCCGTCACGGTGCTAGATCCGAAGAAGTCGCATGCCAAGCACGGAGGAGAGAAGCATGAAAAGAGGAACGCGAGGCTCATTTCGGGAGACACCGATGGGGAAACCAGGCGGATCTATCGTGGTACGAGAAAACCATGGTAGAGGAGGCGAAGCTGGGAGATCGGAGCGTCCGCGGGTCAAGGAGTGAGGAGGACGTCGAAAAATAAACGCTCTTGGATGGAGCGATTCTGGAGATCCAAGAGAGGTTCTCTGCGTCTATGATAGGCGAGATCCGAGGCCAGGTCACCCACTTACTGTCAGAGGTGACTGACAAGACTAGATTCATGGATGGGCGCATTGAGGTGCTCGAGCAAGTGAAGGCAAGAGTAAGGTTTCAAAGGGAACCGAGGCCCCTTTGTGGAGAGCCTAGACCGAGGCCATTCGAAGGTTCGATGGATGTGCGGGAGATAGAGTACTTCCTGCGTGACAGGTGAAGCAATACTTCCTTAGCTTGGGCATGACATCAGACGCCGACATGCTGGAAATTGCGGGGGACTTGCTGAGCGGAGAGGCCACGCATTTTTGGATACGTCGCCAGGCAGACGGTGCCAACTACCTCGGCATGGTGAAGACGTGGGGCGAGTTCAAGGACGAACTATGCAGACAATTCTACCCCGGGAGTCCATGGTGTAAGGGACTGGAGTACATCGATTCCAAAATATGGAACGAGGTGCGGAATGTATGGAGGCCACCCAAGTCTCGACGACTTGCCATCACAATGGCGCAGTGCGCAGATGCCATTGCTAGCCGAGTAAAAGGCCAGGAGAAGGGTGGGGGAGACCCTCACGAAGGACGTGCCACGAGAAGAGGCACTGGACGCGATGTCGCATGTTTCGCATGTGGGAAGATAGGCCATATGCGCGCTTATTGCCCCGAAAAGCCAAGAAGGAAGTAATCGGAGCAAGCTTAGTGCGATTGAGCCAGGAGGAAATCCTAGAAAAGCTGATGGGGCTACTCGGAGTTGTTGGGACTGGTGGAGGAACGAGCGATGGGGGAATAGACCACATCATGGTCGTTGAAGCCGAGATTGCGCAACGCAAGGTTCAAATGCAGGTGGATACTGGGGCATCGGCCAACTTCATGAAGGTTGATTTAGCGGAGCAGTTGGGGTTGAGATTGTCACCAACTAAGAATGTGACCAAAGGGGTTAATGCGTAGCACTTACCTCTGCATGCTAAAGCCGAGGGCGAGGATGTCAAGATTGCAGATTGGAATGGGAAGATCACTTTTATGATCGGACCATTAGACGATTTCGACGCCGTACTCGGACTGTGTTGGTTGGAGGATGTACGAGCCTGTATCGTCCCTCACTACAACTCCTTTATGTTATTTATCAAGGGAAGTGCAGGCACGATTCCTATTCTACGAGAGAAATGAGAACTCACTGTGCTTTCCGGATTGCTGAGTGGAGAGGATGCGGACTCGGCGGAGCCAAACGCCGAGGAAGGAAGGACGGACGCCTTCGTGAGTCAGGGTGCCGAATCAGAGGCCAAAGGAGCGGACAATACTGATGTACCGCCCAACCTGGGAACCAACGAGGCCAGAGGAACTGAAGAAGATAACGCGGCCTGGGAGGCAGCTATTGCCCGGTTCCCTCCAGTGCTTGCGTTGCCTGACGGAGAATGGGCCCCGTGGCTGGACCAGGTAGAGAAGAGCCATGTTAACCATGATGAGGATCAATCGGATGTTGTATCGATACCACCCACAACTTTTTTGGGGGAGAATGTCACGGTCGAGGTTTCTCAACTCGACCCGTGACTCGAAGTGTCGTCGAGACCCGACACAACATCGAGCGCCAAGGCAAAGGAGTGCTGAGCGGATCCGTGGTTCTTCGCCGAGATATCATCGGCATGGAAAGTCAAGTAGCCTCGATGGATAAGTGGTTGGATGAGATCCACCTCAAGATTCGGGAGCTATGGCCGATAGGCACATTGCATAGGAGCCTCAACGCGGGACATGGCACAGGACGTATGCAAGGTGGGCCAAGATCTTTGAGAATGTGGGCCGGCGAGTCAAGCGCCTATGCCGTGAGGTGGGCCGAGATGCGGGGCGAGCCGAACTTCTCGCAAGGGCGGGCAGAAAACTCGGCGAGTAGCACCATTAAGCCCGATGCCGTGGGCCTAGCTGAAGGATCTAGAACTTGGGCCTATCCGGTTGATTCAGCAACCAGTCGTCTAGAGGAAGCGTCCCTAGTTAGGACTTTCCTTGTATAAGTTCCGTGTTTAGGTCGGTTAGGGTTTCTTAAGCCCGCCTTTGCCACGCCATGTTTAGTGGGATGAGTTTAAGGGTTTTATGTAATATAGTTTCTTAAGGTAAGTTGATAGCTTGGAGAATGGGAAACACCCCAACCCTAGGCGTCTTAATGTTAGTATAAATAGGTTCCTCGTCCTATTGTATAGTTATCACGATTTTTTTTTGAGTTTAATACAATTATTATTATCCAAAATCTCTTGTTCAAAGTTCTCGCATTCCTTTCGTATTTCCATCTTACTTCGGCTAATTTTACAGGTTAGAGGGCTGGCCGAGATGTCTCAATCGATTATCCCACCGATCGACTCGGCGCCGCACAAGCATGTTCCGTTGCGTCGCCCCAATTAAGAGGGAAAGCCTGTGACATTAAACTCTCTCTTCCCAATATGCCTATCATCTGGGTTGACAGTCAAGGCCCTATAGCCTTGGCTAATAATCTGGTACACCACTCGAGAACCAAACACTTGGAGCTCGATCTTCACAACATAAACAACTTGCAGTTCATTATGTTCCAACTCTTGATCAAGTCGCAGATATACTTATTAAACCACTATTGGGTCAATTATTCGGAGATTTCATCACAAACTTTATGTTGTTCCTTAATCCTCCTCTAATTGAGGGGGCATAATAGACATGTCTAACTGAACCTTCCGACGTAGTGACCTGATAAAAACATGTCGCACTGAGTTTTACGAAGCAGCGACCTGACCTCTTCACAGGACAGGTCGCCATTAGCATACCAAAGGACCAAGCTAAAATGATCTCGTGTAAGCTCGGCATAGGAAAGCAGCGATTTGTACACATCAGTTTGTCATAGGCGAATGATAAGCGGCAACACCTGATCGCAACTCACCACAAGAGTTACAAAATAAAATTGTCAGCCAGTATACCTTGTATTATCTGTACTACCTAATAGAGCCGTTGGATTACAATTATAGTATCCAAGTCTCCTAGGGTTTGTAAATTATTCTTCTAGTCACTATATATATGTGTATATGCTATGCCGTTATGATTGATTAAGATTCGAAATATATATAAACATTCATAGGTTGCTATTATATTAAAAGGTCGTTATGTCTCAACTCCTTTTCTATCATCTGCCTTCGCGTGTTTTGAGGACCAGGAGATACTGGTCAAAGAGCCATGGTGCTCCGTTGAGCACTCTTTGCAGATCAACATGCGAATCAAATAGGAATAGAGTAATATTGTCGTTGATTGATTTGGTCTGTGGGGAGGTGCAATGAGTTTGCCAACTAGGCGTAGAGTGTTGTCAAAACCTTCAGAGGCAAAATCGTTCAAATTGATTCGAATACTTTCTTCATCGTTCAGAGACAAACCTGAATACAGTTATTCCAGCGACTCGTCCACACTTCTATTCAGAAGTGGTCAGGGAACCGGGGGGACTTGGAGCATAAGTAAAATCCAATGCGGAATTATCGAGATCTAAGAAAATAAAAGATAAATAAGATCATATTTTCACTTCAGATTTTCTATACAAAGACCAATTAGTTTTAGTGAAATATCAATTCAATTTTTTGGTCAATTTGTTTGTATTTATCTACTATGAAATGTTCATATAATTTGGAAAATGACTACGAGCCTAATACGCCTCTTCTCAAATTTGGGGTATATTCGTCGGATTTCCTCTCAATCAGCCGCTGTCACGGGTTTTGGTGCATCGATCCCGCCGCCGGTACATCATACTCCGAGTGATTCAAAGCAGCATGATGAGAACAACAAACTATATCAGGGCAAACACCTAACGGAGATCAGATCATCATCATCATCATCGTATTGGCAACAAGTATCGTCTCGCCGCCAGTTGCAACAATCTGATGTTGTTGTTCTTTCATGATAAGAATCCAAAACGTCTTCACGAAGCTCTGTGGGACCCGGCCAACCTGATCGTCAAAATCAGGGCCGGTCCTGAATAATTTTAGGCCCTATGCTAAATTATAAATAATATTTCTACTATTTTTTTTAATGATAAGATAGTACATGATAAAAACGACTAATTGATAAATAATAACAAATACATGGTCTTTTTTCACAAAATGATTCGATAATATAAATAATTTTTAAAAAACACATGTAAATAATTTTAACATGATATAAATGGTGGTTGACTAGCAAAAGGTACGGTAAAAACCTCTTGAAAAGTTCGAGTGCTTCTGTAAAATTAGAAGGTCTATGGATTTAGAAATAAGGATCAGATTTACGATGTTGTTAATCAATGTTACCAACATCAGTTTATCAACATCGACCAGAGCAGAATATAAATGTGCAGCGGAAAATAAAAATAAGAGAACACGATTAAACAAATTCAGTTCACAAGTAAAAGTACTTGTGAACTTGGGTGTACAAACCCGAAAACCATATTACTTTCTTTTAAGTTCAATACAAAATATAAAGTAATATATGAAAACTAAATATCAAGAAACTTGATACTAAATACTTGTTGCCGGAATGGCAAGATCTTCTTCGTCGGTCACGCAACTTCAAAAATCTTGTTTATCACGATCGTTGGCTCCAAGTAGTACGTCGTGTTCTTCCTTCCTTACTTTGCCGTGCGTCGTGCGTCTCGTTCTCTTTCTTCCTTCCAAAAATCCCGTCGATAAAAAGTGTCCTTCTCGAAAGATTGTGAATGTAAGAATATTGAAGGTGTCCTCTTCTCTTGGCTTTGTCTTGTCTTAAATAGAAGAGTCCTAGAGTCCTAAAATTGGTAGAATCCTAAAACCAAATCCTAAAACACAATCTAGGAATAATTAAAGTCTTGTATACAAACTAGGAAACAAATTTAGAGTCCTAATTTTAGTTCCCTAATATATTTTGGGCCTAAGAAAGGCAAATAACTAAATAAGGAATTATTCCCAAGAATAAAATCCTTAACAATCTCCCCCTTTTGCCTTTTTGGACAAAATACCCAAGACGCATGAAAAAAATCAAAAGAGTAAAAACTCCCCCTAAATTTAGAAACTCCCCCTACATTAGAAACTCCCCCTAAATGGAGTATCCAATGTTGAAAACAAATAAATACGAACCAGCGTCTTCTACATTCTTCTCCCCCTTTTTGTTCTGAAAGCAAAAGGACCTCAACAAACGAGTCCCGAAGCGCCTGGTGCTGTGCAACCTGATTATCAAATAAAGTAAACTGGGCTCGGACAAACGGAGCAGAAAATGGAGCCATGTTGGTACTGATGTTGGGAATACCAGAACCAACATCAAACATGACACCAGCTCAAAGAGGCGCCATGGTGCCTTAAGAAGGTAATCAGATTCTGCTTCACGAAAACACTAATGAGGGTTTGATGCTCAACAATCATGCCTCGATTTTGAAATCCCAATAACAACTCCTCAGCTTCACTCGCCAAGAACCTCGTGGAGATGGAACATTATCAGAATCGAAGCTTGGAGAAGAGGCGAAATTGTCTGCAGGGGATGTTGGTTTCAGTGTCACAACACCATAACCAACATGGGCTAACATGGCAGCTTTGGACTGCTTCTTTTCTCTCTTTGGGTGAATTCGATATCCTACAAGAGATTGAAAACAACTACAAACAAAAAATCGAGTGTCGTAGGGGATAAACCTTAACTTTGGAGAAAGAAAAAGTAAAAACCTTAACTTTGTCAATATGGAAAATTCGTAAGCAATAGATAAGAAGGGGATGAACAAAGTAAAGTTAAATATTAACTCCCCCTCTCTTTCTCAAAATATGACACACGATCTCTATGCTTAAATAGCCCACTATCTCTTATTAAAAATCACAAATCCCAACTACACATTAAAATCGAGATAGAGCTAGACTTTTATAAACCATCACCATAGTTGAACAAAGCCTTTGCAAAGAAATTTTTCACTCGCCAAATTAATCTCTTATTACCTGTCCAACAGTCCGATTACAACTCCACTGAAACATGCGGTTAGCAAGATTCAAAAAGAGGATTAAGAGAATTCAAGATAGACAAAAATACAAGAAACAAAACGCACAGCAAGATTGCATCTTCACAAAGTATGAATGTCCTACGGGATGCCTAAAAATCATGACCTAAAAGGTTAAAAGAGAACACATTATGATTTCAGTGTTTTGATCCAATGTTGCTTTTTATTACTAACAACATTATAAACCAACATTGCCTTAGGTGAAGTCAATGGAAACTTACCCCTTAACCCAAGTTAATGACTACGTCAAAATCTCTCAAGAAGGCGAATTTTAAAGATTGGAGCATTTTGAGTCCAGATTTTCTTCATCCTTGAAGGGATTTAAATCTTTTAATCTTCAGCAATTGCTGTTAAACACCTCTTGTTTTTTGACCTGGGAGAAAACCAGTTTCTGCGGATAAATCCCACAATCACCTAATTGAAGAGGTTGGTTCTTTTTGCCATTACTTTTATTGCAACAGAGGACCTTATTACACTTTCAATCAAACTCAATGCATTAGTATAATGTATGAAAATAAAGATAAAAAATGCATGCAAAATAATACAGATGTTGTGACTGATGTTGATAAGTAGTGTCACAACATCACAACCAACATTGGTTAGACAATGCACATACCGAGATCTCTTCTCAAACGAGAGAAGGTCTCGAAATCTAATGCCTTAGTGAAGATGTCAGCAAGATGATTGACTGTTCCTGTATGCTCAAGGCTAACTATCTTCCTCTCAACCAAATCTCGAATAAAGTGGTACCTTATTTCAATTTGTTTGATTCGAAAAAGTTGGACCAGATTTTTCGAGATATCAATGGCACTGGAATTGTCACAGAGCACAGTCAATGTTCTTCTATGTAGACCGTAGTCCTCTATCATTTGGTTTATCCACAATGACTGTGTACAAGCACTTCCAGCTACAATATGCTCGGCTTTAAGAACATCYTCTACTTGCTTGGGCTCTGTTTTGGAAGGAGACAAAGATTTTCGAGTTTTAGAATGATTAGTAAACAAGCAAACAAATCTTACCATCTCTTTGAAATTTATTTGTCGCTTTCTTGTAGTTCTTTCATCGAGATCTCCAATAATTTGGCTCATAGGATGATTCTTCTGAATTCTTAAAGGAATATTTCTCTGATTCAGGTCAATGGGTTCAGCTGGATTCTCCACACTTGGATTAGAATCCGATTCTGCGGCAGGCTTGAGTTGATGTTGGTATCCCGTTATCAACATTGTTACCAACATCACTCAAATTTCTGGTTTCAGCACCTGCATCTCTATTTTCAATACCTGCACTTTCATCTACAGGAAGTGTGACATTATCTTGAGGATTTTGATCATAAACCAGATCATCCTCCTCAGCAGGTTTAAAACCACTCATCAAATCATCAAACTTGACGTTAACCGACTCAATCATGCAACACGTTCTAAGAATAAACACTCTATAAGCATGATTATTTCGAGAGTATCCCATGAAAACACATTTATCACTCTTTGAAACAAGAAGATTTCTATCATTTAGCACATAACAAATGCACCCAAAAATATGAAAATCACTCAAATTTGGCTTTTCTATCCATCAATAATTCATAGGGAGTAACACAAGATCCTGGTCTAAAATACACCCTATTAATTATATGGCATGCAGTGTTCATTGCTTCTGCCCAAAAACGTTTAGTAACCCCATTTGAAATAAGCATAGTCCTAGACATTTCTAAAAGAGATCTATTTTTGCGTTCGACTATCTTATTTTGTTGGGAGGTGATGGGTGAAGAAAATTCATGAGTTATACCAACTTTGAAACAATATTTTGAAAAGGATACATTATAAAATTCTTTTCCATGACCAGACCTAATCTTACCTATACTCACACCAAAACTTACACACAACCTTTTTGCAAGTTTTTTAAAAGTCTCGAAAGTCTCAGATTTTTCTCTTAAAAACTCTACCCAAGTAAAGCGGGAAAAATCATCTACAAGCACAAGAACATACCTTTTACCACCAAGGCTCTCAACTTCAAGTGGTCCCAAAAGGCCCATATGAAGGAGTTCGAAACAATATGAGGTAGTGAGACTTTGTACTATTAGATGTGGCACCCTGACTTTCTTACCTTTCTGGCATGCCTCGCAAACTGGAATGTTTTTTGTGTTGAGCTTAGGTAGTCCGATCACAGCATCCTTTTTGACCAAACTTTCCATCATCTTGTAACTGACATGTCCGAGCTTTTGATGCCACACCTCGGCATCACTCAATTGAGATAACCTGCAAAAAGCATGACTTTGGATTTGGTAACAATTATCAAAAGTTCTCTTACCAGTGAGAATGCATGGCCCATTCTCCTTTTAGACTTCACACTTTGCACGGTTGAATCTGACACTAAAGCCTTCGTCGCACAATTGGCTAACACTTACCAAGTTCGCCGTTAAACCTTTGACTAGAAACACGTTCTCAAACTTTGCAATACTAGGTACATGAAGTGTTCCATGGCCAATGATTTGGCCATTTGCACCTCCACCATACTTCACCTTTCCTCCATTAAACTTGACAATATTCGAGAGGAGATCTTCCGAGCCGGTCATGTGTTTAGAGCATCCACTGTCGAAGTACCAGGCTCCAGGGACGTGGGATTTCAGGGAGGTATAGATCATGTTGCACTTGATATCAGTTTTCTTGACCCACACTTGTTTGAATCTGTTGTTGGTATTGATGTTGGTAGCGCGGTTACCAACATTGTTATTGATGTTGGTATGACGGAAACCAACATTGGATTCAGCAGTCAGTTTCGACCTTTTAAAATGAGTTTGCTTGCCAACAAGCTTCCAGCAGTATGGTCGTATGTGACCTGGTTCACCACAGTGATGGCACACGTATTGTCTTCTTCTTTTCTTGTGGCGTTTGGTCGACTTCACCTTTTGACTTGAATTTGGCTTTTGAACATGCTTGTATCCAATCCCATGTTTTGAAAAATTTTGGATACACGATTCCAGAATCTCATCCACCTTGATCTTGCCTTTGTTGAGATTTGAGATGGTTTCTTGGGCCTCCTTCAACTCGGTTTTCACCTTTTCTAACTCAGCATCCTTCTTGGTGAGCGACGTTTCCAAGCGAACAATTATGTCAAGGTGATCATCCTTTTCTTTGGTTAGCTTTTCTACTTCCTTTGCGAGATCTTTGGCCTTGAGTACCTGTTTACTCCAACTGACAAACATTTTATGGTGGTCAATACTCAGCTGCTCGTATTCCTCTTGATAATCAGTGGTCTCGGCATTCAGGCACATGATGTTGTCTGCAAGCAAACCAACATGGACATCGTCGTCCCATACAATATGGGTAAATAAGGATGGATCAGGTTCAGTTGACTCGCAATCATTAACATCCTCTGTAGCAACCATGCTCTTCTTCCTCGGAGTATCCATAGTACCTAAATAAGGATCAGTACTTAAAAGATTAATTAACCCGCTCTAGATGCCAATTGTAAAATTAGAAGATCTATGAATTTAAAAATAAGGATCAGATTTACGATGTTGTTAATCAATGTTACCAACATCAGTTTATCAACATCGACCAGAGCAGAATATAAATGTGCAACGAAAAATAAAAATAAGAGAACACAATTAAACAAATTCAGTTCACAAGTAAAAGTACTTGTGAACTTGGGTGTACAAACCCGAAAACCATATTGCTTTCTTTTAAATTCAATACAAAATATAAAGTAATGTATGAAAACTAAATATCAAGAAACTTGATACTAAATACTTGTTGCCGGAATGGTAAGATCTTTTTCGTCGGTCACGCAACTTCAAAGATCTTGTTTATCACGATCGTTGGCTCCAAGTAGTACGTCGTGTTCTTCCTTCATTGCTTTGCCGTGCGTCGTGCGTCTCGTTCTCTTTCTTCCTTCCAAAAATCCCGTCGATAAAAAGTGTCCTTCTCGAAAGATTGTGAATGTAAGAATATTGAAGGTGTCCTCTTCTCTTGGTTTTGTCTTGTCTTAAATAGAAGAGTCCTAGAGTCCTAAAATTGGTAGAATCCTAAAACCAAATCCTAAACACAATTTAGGAATAATTAAAGTCTTGTATACAAACTAGGAAACAAATCTAGAGTCCTAATTTTAGTTTCCTAATATATTTTGGGCCTAAGAAAGGCAAATAACTAAATAAGGAATTATTCCCAAAAATAAAATCCTTAACAGCTTCCATTTCCAAAGAATTTCTTAGCCGCATCAAAGAGTCACCGGCGCCGGTCCACCACAAACCTACTAAATATACAAAAAAAAAGTAATAGGGAAAAAGAGACCCGAATGTTGATAAATTTCATATCACTGTTTTTAGAAGGTCGTTTGTTATTTTAGTGTGAAAATTTTTTATCTGGGATCTCTCTCTCTCTAGGAAAAAAAGTATTAAATATTAATTTTAGTATATTAAAATGTAAAAAAAAAAACAGTTGCTAATAATAATAATAATAATAATAATAATAAAGCTTTGAATCAATAATAATAGTTATTATAATAATAAAGCTTTGAATCAGCACCAAAATTCTACTAAAATTCATAACATGAGTAAACTCGAAGGAATGAAAATAAAAAAGGAATTTCGGCGAAATTGCCTTAGAAATTCTAGCAAAATTCCCTTAAGAAAAAAAAAAGAAGGTGTAATTAATGCCTGTAGGTAACATAAGCTTATTCAAATTAATCCAACCCTAAATAAAATAGTCCCCTGGAACAAAAAAAATTCAAACACCAAATTAGCATACAGAAAGATGTAGGGCTGAAAGGCATCCTTCTATTTTCGTGTATATCCCAAGAAGACACAAAAATTATCACTTAAAGGTTAGTAATGCGAATTAGATATATAAATGTACAGATGCAGTGTCTAATACAAATTAGGAATGAAAATAAAAAAGGATGAAACAGATCTGCAAGTAAACAAGGAAATAATCTGATAACTTCAAAATAACTATTCTATATTATGATCTGAAGATGATTAAATCGAAACTCACATCGATCAATCGATAATTGAAGATGATTTCATGGGGAACTGCTGTTTGAAGCCCGAAATTGCAGTACTATAACTGAAAAGTGGATGATTTGTAGTTGATTCAAGCAAAATGAAGATAATTAAAATAATTAGGAGATAATAATTAGAGAAAAAGAGAAAGCTTTTATAAATAATCAACTAATTTAATTATAAATAATTTGAATGTTGCCTAAGAATTTGGAAGGAGAGACATGAGAAGAAGCTAAAGTTGACGGCAAAATTAAAGAGGAGTAGATGAAAGGTTACTAGCCGTTGCATTTTTTTCTACAATGTCATTTATATATATATATATATATAATGGACTATTATTGGGCTGGTGCCCCATAAACACATTGGGTCCTGGGGCTGCCCTGCCCCAGGGCCGGCCCTGGTCAAAACCTTCCTGAACCCGACCTTCCACGTCGGCACCCGGTAACCGACACGTGGATCGGTAGTTGTGGTTTCGGGTTTCACTACTGGTTGATCTGTGTCTTGCAGTCAGTAACATGTTCATCGCCAATCAGTATAAACATAAATAGAATATTGAGAGCATATGTCTTTTGACAAATAATAAATAAATGTATTTCTACTAACTCATTGAAAGCATGTACGCCGCACGTGACCGCATTAAAATATTAATTTTAGAAAAAATATATAAATTCTGGAAGATATATCTCCTAGATCAATTAGGAATAAAACATAATTGATCTCGGCAGGGCGAAAGGCACATTAAAATATTAATTTAAGCAAAAGCATTAAATTTTTGGATGACATATTTCCTGGTGTGGTTTATGTATATTGCTGCTGCTTCGAAGCTTCAAGTCTTGTCGGATTTTAAGTCTTTAGTTTATGAGCATTTTTAGTCAATGGACCGTATGAGTTATTTTCGTATTTTGTGATGCGCATTTATCAGATTCTATCAGTTCAAATGTGGGAAGCCCTTTAATTTATCTATCTGTGTTACCTAGGTAATTTTATTTTTTCATATTTAAAATCATTTGATTTGAATTTGTACATAAATTTGTTTGCGAATTAATTATTGGATTTTCTATGTATAATCTGTATAATGTATTTCTTCAGGAGGGCCAATCAATGTAGGTCGAGGTGCGATGGATATCGAGACTTCATTTGAAAACTTCCTATACTAAAATTTAAAATGTAAATCACGTAATATTGATGTTTGTTCGTATTTTTAATTCTTATTGTTGGGATTCTGGATAATTCTTGGAACCGTACTTGAATATAGTGCGACAGGTAGTGATGGAAAACTCCATCGCAAACCCAATCCTATATCATCAATCTCTATATGTAGGCAGTGAACATACTCCAAAATAAATGCCAAAACCAAGTATAATGCTATTGCTGCTGCTTCTAAACATACGGTGCAAAATCTAACTTAAGGTTCTTCTATGTATAAATTTTTTTACCCACACTGTTGATTCATTCTTAATTCATGATGAGATGTATTATATATATGCTTTGAATTGATGGCTGTTTTCGATCGTAATTAGTTTTTTTTATTTTTTTTGGATTCGCAACTTATATCTTTCGTCTCTTCTGTGATCAAAATGCACTGGTGATGTTTGTGACTCTTTTGGCAGGCAAGATATTCCGTGGCGAGCTGGATACGGTCACGAATATCAAGCTCCCCATATTGTTCAAGTGTCTGATTATATTTCTTACCTGAGAGACTGTGTACACACAGAAGCTTCAGCATACTGGTACACACAGAAGCTTCGTATTTTGTGATGCGCATTTTCATATGAGATAGTAATAGAAGTTTATGATCCAAAATCCATATAAAGGAGCGAGTCATTAACAACTATACGAATTAAATTAGATCGCTCAATTCCATTTAAGTTTTGGTAGGGGTATACTGTATGAATGATCGATAATTAGCTCCTACTTGTCAATGTATGTCTAAGCATTTTTAGTCCAAGTTTGTCAATTTGTAGGTCTATGGTTAATGAAAATAAGTATCCGTATATGATGTTGCTTTCGGTGTTATAATCATCGAAACTAACATCAACCAGAGTTTAACAAAAATAAGCAGCGGAAACATAAAAGATAAACACAACAATTTAACAGTTCACAAGTAAAATTACTTGTGAACTTGGGTGTACAAATCCGAAAACTATATTACTTTTCTTGTTCAAGATCATACATAAAATTTATGAAGTCACAACATCGAAACTAATATAAATATGACATGAAATTTAGAATTTAGAAGTTAAAAAACATCGAAAAGCAAATCGATGTTAAATTTACATTGTTAGTTTAAAATCGACATCAGTTATATAACCAATGTTGTATATATGAAGTCACATGTGACATCACCTTATAGAAACCGATGTCAGGAGTCACGTAGGTTTTGGAAAGACTTAACATCGATTTGGAAACTGATGTTAAAACCGCCAATGTCAAACACAACATCAGTTATTTAGAAACTGATATACATTTAACTTCCGTTTTATCTATAACGATGTTACGACAACATCAGTTTTGTGAAATAAAAACGGATGTTGTACTAACATCGGTTATAGAGTAAACTGATGTTAAATTCACACCAGTTTTTAAACACCTATGTAACAATAACATCGACTGTTTTAACATTGGTTCGATAACCGATGTTAACACAGTTTTCTCTAGTAGTGTTTGTTGAATAACTGGTTTTTTTTGATAAAATGGAAGTATGGATTAGGTGACACTATGTATTATATGTTGTAACCTAGATTCCATAATGTATGTACACCTTGTAACATAAATATCACACACATGGTAAATTCAATATTGCCTTGAATATAGATATTGAGATTGATTTCGTATTGCATGAATTAAATTCAAACAAGTAAACTGTCGAAATGGCCGAGGTATTAAAGATCCTCGAATTTAAAGTTGAACACAAGACATCCACTTGCCTATCGTCCGTGTTCCTAATTTACCAAACCAAGGGGACATAGGAATATTATAATCAGTCTTCTAATTTTGAGGGAAAAAATTTACTTAATCCCACCCTAACTTGTTCA
The DNA here is from genome assembly GCA_014905375.1 of Phtheirospermum japonicum. NCBI lineage: Eukaryota > Viridiplantae > Streptophyta > Magnoliopsida > Lamiales > Orobanchaceae > Phtheirospermum > Phtheirospermum japonicum. The sequence continues at coordinate 717,470 of BMAC01000375.1, forward strand.
CTAACTTTTAACGAATAACAATGCAAGAACGATTGTGCAATTTTTGTATGTTACATCATGAATCATATAGTGAAAAGTGATGAAACGGCTAACCCTACCCGCTAATATAAATTCCAAGAATTAAAGGGTGAAATCGTTGAAGCAATTCAGATGACCAACTGAAAGTGGCAGTGATTATTAATAAGAATAATTCTTCAAAAACATTGTGTGTAAAATGTAGTTAAGAATTTCGGGAATGTAGTATGATCGTATATGTTCTAATATGATTTTTGCTTGTGAATGTGGTGTGTTTGGGGATGTTAATAGTGTGAAATAAAATGTAAATAATGAGTATTTTTTTTTACCTTTTCATTGATTTATTTTACGTATTAAATGAGAAATCACTGTTATTTAACACTACACGCAATCAGAACCACCTGACAGCAACCCACATTGCATGAAAATCTATAGTAACATTATAAAAAATTCCATAACACAACCAATAATAAATTTCAAAATTTTCATACTACACGAAATTAGTATTTTGTATTATATCATATACCGAATTACGTATTACATTAATACAATAGAATTTCATACTCATGTAATCAAGAAACCTACACTAACAAAACAAAATCCTATATTATTTACGAATAAAATCACATACTGATGCACACATATTCATAAAAATTTAGATATTGTATGTATCACATTTTAAACAACTACTTCTAGTTATAAGTGTGGAAACAAAAAAGAATTCATGAAAATAAATAAATTAATTGAGTATTGTCGAACTGAATGTTCAATAATCCCAAACACTACCCAGTTCTTTGGTAACTCAAAAATTAATACAAGTTGCAAAAAGGTAGAAAAATATAAGAATGTCAATTACTATCGCAATAAGATTAGCTTTAGAACATTCAGATTTAGTAGCCCCTTGAAAATCGGTAGAACTCAGATTTTTAAGTTTTCGTGCTCCGTCCGTGAGTGGTAGATGGTTTGAGGCTAATGAAATATAACAAGTGCGTGAAATATTTAGAATAATGATGATTTTTAAGATCGGAGCAATTGAACTGGGACCAATATTTTAAAAACTGGATCGGATATCGAATCAGTTGAACCAGACCAATAACTGGTTCAGTGGGTCAATAGTTCAATCGGTTTAATTATTTTAAAAGGAAAGGATTGAACCAAACCAATATATATATATATATATATATATATATATATATATATATATATATATATATATATATATTTCAAATAATAATAGTAATAATAATAATTATTATTATCACAGCAATATTAATATCTTTTATACCACGTACAGTTTTATTATCCAATGTTATCCAAAATTCAGGATCATTTAAAATAATTTTGAAATAAAAAATTTGAAAATAATGAATCTTGATCATTAAAAATTTTAGGACATTTTAACACAATCTTGATACCAAATTGATGTTTGAAATATTTTTTTCAAAAAAAAAAAAAGGAGAGATTTGAATCGGTTTTTACCGGTTCACTAGTTTGTCGACTTGACCAATTTTTACCGGATCTTGTTTGATGGCATTGGATTATTAGCCACCCGAACAAAGAGAAAAATCTAATCGGGCTCGGCAACGATTCCCGGTTAACCCGATTAGACCAACAGGTCCGGTCCAATTTTCAAACCACTGACTAAGATTCAATATTTGGGATAATATAATTTGGCAAGCGTTGATCACATTGTTTGCCAAGCAATGTAGTGTATATATTTTGTTTCGAATTTGGGTAATATAGACATTTTAGGTTGTGATTTTGATTGTTTGGGATAAATTTGATTTGATTAATAAATAAATTTACATAATTATTTGGTAATTAGTGTTGTTGAAAGTGTAATTAGTGGGAACTCTAATTAAATATTTCAATTTCCATTAATACCCGAATGTCTAATTAATTGTTTATAATTTACGGCTCGATTTTCATAAAATCTGGTCTAGTAAAGGATTCATTATACCATGCACCTGGGTGCACCTTGGAATATGCACCCAGTAATTTAATTTATTATCGCATATAACTGACACATATCATCACATATAACTGATATATATCATCATAAATAATTAAAATTCTAAATCTAAAATTTAAAATCATAAAATGAAAAATATAAACCTAAAACGAAAAATTAAACCCTAAAATAAAAAACTAAACTCCGAAATTGAATATTAAACTTTAAATCCTAAATTACTATCACATACCTTCACATATAATTGACACATATCTCACATATAGCTAGCACATATCATCACATATAATTCATAGAATGATAGATTTTTGTCGGGACCCTAAAATACAAAATTAAATAAAAAATGAAAAACTAAACCTTAAAATGGAAAATTAAACCCTAAAAATGCAAAACTAAACCCTAAAATGTAAAATTAAAGGACGCGGATATACGCACCCCACAAACTTATGAGTTCACTCCGGTTGATAAGAACACCCCAAAATATTTTAAAATGTATTTCTTTTTACAAAGTTAACCCTAATAACACCCAATTTTACCCCCCATATATTATAATAAATAATATAATAAACTAAATAAAATAAAAAAGAATAATAAGAAAACGAAAAGAAAAGAAAAGGAAAGAAACGAGAAGGAGAGCGGGAGAGAAGAAGAAATACGCAGAGAAGAAAAAGATGGGAAAGAAGAGAGGAAAATTTTGTTATGAGAATTCCACATAATTCATTGAGAGGAAAAATGGAACGGGGTGAGCCATCAAACGCAAGGGGTAAGTTTCTCATTTGATTTGATTCAATTGTTTAGGTTAGGGTTTAAAGTTTTGGAAGAGTTTTTTCGTGTTCGAGTCTGGTTCTTAGAACAATAGCCATATGTTCGGCCGAAAAATTGAAACATGTAGCCCGTGTTTGTGAGAAACAGTCGAACAATATCTTCCATAAAAGTTGAAAATGAAAACGTTCGGAAACTTTAGTCAAACACTGTCAATTTGTTTGAACTAAAATTTCGAACACAATGCTTATGTTCGGTTTATATATTCAAAAAATGTGACCCTATTCGAAGTTTATATACGAACAATTCCAGTTTGTTCGAACTATAATTTCGAGCATGATGATTATGTTTGGTTATCTTTTATTTTTTTTTGTCCAATCAGCCGTTGATGAAGGAGATGCGGAAGGACTCATAAGAAGATCGACGACATCGATTAGAAGGCAACGAGGTCGGGGCTCATCAAATAGGGGGCAAAGAAATATTTATTCTGAAAATATGGAAGAGCCACTTATATCGAATGAAGAGGTTGGAGAGGGTGGACGAGCTCGACGTGAAACTGTTGCTGCTGAGGATGACATACTCAAGGCTCCTCATCCTGGAGGTCCTGATATTATCACTTTGTTGGCTAGTTTTTCGACACATGTTGCCTCAAAAATATGGTTTGGCGTCGAACGGGATATTTTGAGATTTTAGTGTCATACATTAAAATTGTCTCAGTGGGAAGTTCCAGAACTCGAGACTACACAGTTCAGAAGATTAATTAGGCGTTCGAAACTTCTTCCCTTATGAGATATGTCATATCCCGGGCCAAATAGAACTTTGATAAGTGCATTTGTTGAACGTTGGCATCTGGAAACCAACACATTTCACATGCCGTTTGGGGAGATGACCATCACATTGGACGATGTTTATTATTTGAGTGGTTTATCAATTTCAGGAAATCCTATGGATCTTAGAGAAGAACAATTGGAGGAGAAAGGCGATGCTTTGGTGTCGCGGTTATCAGGAGTTGTCGATTTGAGGCCTACGAGGAGATTGATCACACTAGGGGTAGTTATGTGAGACTTAAGTGGCTAGAGGATCAATTTTGTGAGGCTATTAAGTCGGAGGATCCGAAGAAACTGGAATATGCAACGCGAGCGTACGTTTTGTACACTTTTGGATGCACGTTATTTGTAGATAAGACTGGCAACAAGGTAATGACCACGTATCTGAGATTGTTGGAGAATATTGATTAGATGAATTTGTAGGCGTGGGGCACCGCTGCTTTGGCTTTTTTGTACAGGCAGTTAGGACAAGCATCAAGATGCGAGGTCAAATCTGTCTGTGGCTACTTCACATTACTTGAGGTATGATTTTGTTTACTATCTTTCAATAAACTCGCTATTAGGTTTGCATATATGCAATAAACTTGTACTTACTATAATGAAACGTTACAGGCGTGGATATATGCATATTTTTATTTCATGCGACCTCCAAATAACACACAGTACGATGTCAGACAACCCTTTGCATTCAGGTGGTCACCATCATCACGAGCTTCAGGACGGCTAGAAGAGATTGTGGCACATAGAGATACACTCGACTCGCTGACGGTATCGGATGTAAGTTTCAATGACTTCCTCATGTTTATTTTCATTGAACTGATACTCATATTAGTTATTTATACAATAAAGGAGGGAGTCACAATATGCAGGTTGATTGGTCCCCATTCGACACCATTGGTGCGAAGTATGAATTTCGCAACGTCATTTTTCAAGGGTGCATTAGGTGTTTCTCCATTATTGATCCATATCATCCGGATCGTGTACTCAGACAGTTTGGTCATGTTCAGAGAATTCCAGATGACCCTCTTGGTCCAAGGGTTGCAATACGACCTAAAAACAGTACTCGCTACAAGGTCGAGTGGGCATCGTCGCTTGCAAGCTATTTCATGCAATGGGTTTCTCATTTGCTGGTTGACTCTCGACGTGGGCGTAAAGTGAGCTTTCCGGGAGAGACTTAACCTCGATACATGGAATGGTACACCAAACATTCTCACCCTATCGTGTAAAATTCAGAACGACGTTCGACTAATATTAGTCACTCTTTGACGGTAAATGCAACTAAGAAGATAAGGCTTGCACGAGATCTGCTTCAAATAGTGGTGCAACGATGGAGGTGTCTGGAAGAAGACCTCGCGGAAGACTATATCATAGTGGAGGATGCGTACAAGGACTTGGGAGGAGGGGATAGTGATAGTGATGAAGATTGAGCCATCCGGTGGTGGACTTAAGGGTCGAGGATAATGTTCTTGGAGTTGTGATTTATTGTTGTTAAATTGTTATTTGGGTTCATTACTTTTGGATGTTCGAACTTGTACTTAGATATTTATTATTTCTTGTTTTGTTTAGTAGTTTAACTTGTATTCTATTAGATCTTTTCTGATTTTGTAGGATAAATTAACTTGTTTCGAACTTGTTTTGTTGGAATGTTAATTATGTATGCGAATTTTGGTATTTTCTACCTCGTGTCTTGGATGCTAGGTTCTTGAATTATTATCAAAATTTGGACTGAACAGAGAGGTGTTCAAACCTCATGGCCGAACAAAAAGTACCAGTTCGATCAAAAATTTCGAACAAATATGATATGTTCGATAAATATTACCGAACAAAGGTGTTCGAACCACATGGCCAAAATTTTTAAGGTTGTTCAAAAATTAAACTCGAACTTGTATAAAATGTTCAAAATATATTATCGAACACCTCTCTGTTAGTTTTTCAAGTGGTCCAACAGAGAGGTGTTCGAAACCTAGGTTCAAACGAAGTGTTTTTGTTCAGGTTGATTGTTCGAACATATGTGATATGTTCGGAATATATTCTTGAACACCTCTCTGTTGGTTTTTCAAGTGTTCCAACAGAGAGATCTTCGAAACCTAGTTTCGAACGATGTATATTTGTTCGGGTTTCGTCGTCGAACATATGTTAGATGTTCAAAAATATTTTCCGAACACCTCTCTGTTGTGTCAAGTGAAGAATGTTTTCACTTAGTATCCTGGTCGAACTTGAGCATTTTTGAGCAAAACATATTATGTTCGAATATCACAATATAGTCCAACATTCTACTAATCATAATATAAGTTCGATACATAGTAAATGAACCTATAAAACATAAATAAAATAATATAATCCCACATGTGAAAGAACATAGTCCAAACGACCATAATATGTTTAATTCACTGACACAAGGTCATTGTATAACCTACGATATTGCATGCACAACACTTCCCATCCCTTCTCACAATCCTCACGTTGTTCACCTATTAACAACAAAAAAAGATTTGATTACTATGCTATAAGTACAATCACATATATATTAAAAAATAAGTAACCTACCGCAATAAAATACGTTTCACCAGCGACTAATGCGATGCATGTGTATTTAGGGTTAACGAAAACTAGAACCGATGATGTAAAAGGCAAGTATGTGTTTCAAGCCTTTGAGGATAATACCACCAATATGACATTGTACGCAGATGCAATAAGGTGACCCATCTTTGGTATTAACAACAAATATTTCATGGGTGCAGGTGTATCATAGTAGTTCAGTGCGCACAACACATCATCAACAGCTCCGCGTGTGATGAATACATTAGTGTACATATCACGATATATTTGCAATTCATCACTAAGGTCTCGCCGCACTTTGCCCCATGAATCCTCGCCGAAACCCATTAAATGAGATATTACACGGAATCCACAATGACCATCCCCTATTACATTCTTTGTTTCAAGGACGTAATAAAGGAATAGGGTAGGAAGTTCATCCGTAAAACATCCATATGCAGCTAATCTCATTTTTTTTCCGGATAACCTATTGCTTTATTTTTGGAGCAGAAACGAACATCGGTTTCATAGGAATTGGCCCACTCAAGTCGATACTTTATTCCATTGGAGAACAGTTATCATGAAATGACTCCACATACTCAAATTTGCTCGGGTCATGTTTTGTTGAACTCACATTCTTTGCGCGGTTGCCCTTTGGCCTTCCACGAGGTCGTATAGGGACCTTGGGCGGAATAAAAAACGTTGTGTCAGGTTTCAAAATTTCTCTCAACTTTTTCAACATTAGTAGCTGCTCAGACTGATTAACTAAATTAAACTTGTTCAAGTAGTTCGCAATGCTATCTTTCACCCGATTTTGAATGTCTTTTCCAACACTTGCATCATCCCATTAAGTTGGTTCCATGTCTAATTTTTTCAAAAACTTAACCACACTATCTAGTGGTATTGGCATCTCCAACCGCTTGAATTCACTAATCTCGTGTGCACAAGGCAAACCACACGTCTTTCTTAGCAAACAACCGCAAAGCAATGAGTCGATGCCAATGTCATTTATAACCTTCATTTCATTTACGATTTTATCCAATGCCGCAATAGAAGTCTCACCACGTAGCATCTTGAAAATAGTCTATTGATAACGATGTTGGACTACACGAATACTCTTCTCAAACGAAGTCTTAATTGTAGTGTGTGAAATCTCAAGAAGATAATGTATTTTTGTCTAACACGTCTCAAAGGTTCCCATACTCGATCCCAAATATCTTTTAAAACTTGGCATGCGCACTTTCGGCCCTAAAAAGGACATTAGAATAAGCTTTTAAAATAAAAATAAAAATAAATAAATAGTCACAAATATTTAAAAAGTAAACATAAAATATTTTTATGTACCTATTAGTTGTCGTATTATTGAAATGCATAATATTATTTGTCCATGCAGAGATAAAACGATCTTTGTGGGATTCACCCACTGATTAATACAATATTGTACGGCTAATGGATGATCGGAATAGTCAGCCTCAAATCTCTTGAGTTGTTCATTGAAACCAACTTCGTTATCAGCAATCATCAATTTATTCCATGAACTATTGAAAGATTCAAACTCTTCTTTTGTGCGAAACATCTTCTTACAATTTGCCAGCACATTTTTACCAATGTGCCAACGACATAAAACTTATCTCGCATTTGGGAAAGTAGCCGATACCGCATTAATTAATACATTTTTCTTATCAGTGACAATAATTGTGGGCAAACACGTGGGATTCATCAGCGATTTTAGGATTGAGCATGCCCACATATAATTTTCCTCACGCTCACTCTCCATGTAAGCGCAAACAACCATAAACGTCATATCCGTCGACGTCACTCCAACTATCTCCAATAAAGGCATTTTATAACGATTCGTCTTGTATGTACAGTCAATCAACAAGACAGTGGGAAATGCACGATGTAAATCAACCGAAGTTGGATGAGCGAAAGAAATATCTTTAACTTGGTCAGTCATACTACAACGATTCACGTGGAAAAACTAATGATTCTCCTCCAATTTAGACATGAGAAATTGCAGTTGTGATCAGCCTGAATGCTCCACAGCTCTGTGCTTTGCTTGAACATTGTAAATAGTTCTCATTGTTGACACATTTCCAGGATGTCTAACTTTCAATCTGTGCAATATATCTTTTGGTCGACTGTTGCTTCTTGTCATATCAAATGCATTTTCGGTAGGAGTTAAGCGACCGGCATAGGAATGACCTTCAAAGTGTTTAGCAAGAGGATGATTATGCATGCCACATGTTATTTGTAATGACCACTTCTCCTCACCGCCAACAAACATTTGAGAGTCGTTTAAAAGGAATGGACATCCGCACTTCTTTGTCCCAGTTTGCCTCTTCTTCAATTTTTTTCCTTCCGTCTCCATTCCAACTCGTCAGGTAGTGAATTTGTCCAACCATGCCACGATATTTTTCACTTCGCTCGCATGCTAAAACAATTTGAGCTCGCTTCCCACTCTCTCCACTGTCTGATCTTGTAACTACTATCACCACACGATTTTCAATTCATTTTGAACGAACCCAATTTACTAATTCATCTCTAGATTCAAAACAACTTGTTGTTTTGAATAATAAGAGTAGTCTGCAATCACATCGCTCCTAATTTGACTAGCATTACTATTTTCGCTTGCCACTGTCTTCGATTCCTGAAAAAAAGTGTTCGAAAATAATTATATAATAAACACATTATGGTCGAAAGAAAGTATCGAGTTACTGAGACATGTTCGAATAAGATTTTCGAACATTATGGACATGTTCGAAATTTATGCCCGAACATTATATACATGTTTGAAATTTTTGTTCGAACATGTATAAAATATTCGGGCATAAATTCCGAACATACATTAATTGTTCTTGAAAACCGGATCAAATATAGTCGCGATTTTCAGCCCAGTAAAAAGTAATATAGCAAAAAAAAAGAAAAAAGATGTCAATAACACTCACATTATTCATCTTGTTCGTATCAATATCCTCAATTCTTACAGGTTGTAACGTGGAATTTCTGTTAGGTATTGAGAAAGGTTTTTGGTGAAGTAGAGATACGTATGTTTTATCACACACACACACACACACACACACACATATATATATATATATATATATTTGTATAATTGTATAAATCTTATTTTTTTCTATTTTAATTAATATTGAGTATTATTTTTATCTTTTTAATTAGGGTTAATATTGTCTAAAATATATTGGGGTGAACTCATAAGTTTTGGGGGTGCGTATATCCAAGCCCAAAACTAAACCCTAAACTGGAAAAATAAACCAAAATTTTAAATTTTTATCACATATTATCACGTATAACTACCATATATTATCATGTATAACTGTCATATATCATCACATATAATTGAATGATAATATATTTTATAAAGTGCACCTAGCAAGGTCCACCCGGTGCAACTAATAAATTGACATATATATAGAGCAGTGTAATTCAAAATCAATGAAATAGGGTAAAAATTAATTAAATGACACCTGTTCTTGGACAGACCCTCAATTAAATCATGTTTCTAACATTGAGAAATAGTTGTAACTGGGCAACGTGGTCCTCGGTCGGTAAGTGGTCCTCGGTCGGCAAGTTCACATGTTTCATAAAAATTACTAAATAATAATTTAATAGGGCATATATAGATATCTAAAGAGATTTAGTGCTCTTATAAATACAGGAGCAAACTGCATTCACTTGATCATCAAAAAACCCTCAACAAAAAAGGAAAAAAAGAAAAGCTATCTAGCATGTCTACCAACGTGTTTGGAACCCCGGTGACGGATGCGACAGTGCAACAAGTATTTCCAGACATCACTAAGATCACGGCCCAACACAGAGCTGATGTGGCTTTGACTTATATGAACTCAGGAGGCAGAGCAGACGAGGCAAGGAGATTTGTGGCCAATCTCAAGAAAGAGTACGGCAGTGGAACCTCGACGCTCTGCGTCATTTACAATGCCACCGGGAATAACCTGAGATTTAGCCGCAAAAACACCTGGGAAGGTAGAGTTTGGGTATCCCCTTACCCTAGTGTCCTTCAAAATGGGCAGTGGGGAGCTTTCCTGCACGTCCGTGACCGCGTCACGGGTCCTTCAAAGGAAGCTTGTATGTATGGAGGCCAGAACCTTGCTGGGAAACCCCTTGATTGGTTGCTGGCTTGGAATACACCCCGCAGGGATTTACAGAATCGCGTGAGTATTTAATTAATTACTACCTGTTTTTTTTCTTTTTTTTTTAATATGGTTAAGAAACTTTTTATTTTTTAAAGTTGAATGGATAAAAGGACCCGTGATTCATGAAAACTAGTATTAATGTTGGATCATTTTGTTTGGTGTGTGCAGGTGTACACGGAAATCCGTGAGACTGTTCCCATATGGAACACCATCGATAATAATATGGAACGACAAACTAATAACTATTCCACTACCTCGCTAGGATGCTTCTCTAGTGTGTCGATTGGCGCAGGCAGTTCGCCGTATTTTGTGGCGATAATGACATTGGAAGGTGTGAATCGCGATGCTACGGCCTTGGCAAGTGATGTCAGTGCAATCTTCTCAACGCTTGATTCGAAGCACGAAGATGATGAAGGAGCGGATGATCCAAACGAAACTCCAACTCCTGCTTAATAATCAATTAACAAACTCCAACTCCTGCTTAATAATCAATTAACAGGGGATTCATGGCGCCTTGAAACAATATATTCATAAAATGAAACTTAATTTTAAAGCGTGTGCACAATAAGGATTCGGGCATCCACCTTTTCAGTTGCGTGTCTCTGGTTATGTTTTATAGTGTTGCAATTTCTTCTTCACTGCTTTCATGTTTCGCATTGTTCTTGTCGTAATTTGAATAAAATGATTACTTGTTATACGGCAAGTTGATTGGCTTGTGATCACCGTTCGTCTCCGTTTATCGGGAAAAATCGAGTAAATCACTACGCGTGGATTTTCAATAGTTCGAAGAGGAAAATGTTTATGATGAATTACTTGCAACGTAGTTTTGCATCCTTTTCTTCGTATTAACTTCCTTGTTAGATATCCTATCCGTGATACAAATTGCTAATTTCAAACCTTTTTTTAGTTTTACAATTATATTTATGCAGCTATCAATTTTCTTTTGCATAAATAACATGGGACAATAATTTGTAGCTATCAATTTTCTTTTGCATAAATAACATGGGACAATAATTTGTAGAAGACAAAAAATATTTAACCAAAAGAACTATTATTATGCTTTAAAAATATCAAAGTTTGAATATCGGAGACAATGATAAAAGTATATTTAAAGATTCCAAAACACGAGCACGAGGTAATATAATACATGAACCTGGTTGTACCCATTAGTATAAAAACAGCTTTCTAAAATAGACATTCGAGAACGTCTCAGGCGGTTACGTTCTAAAATGTCGTCCGGTGCTATTTTCTTAATAAAAATTCACATACTATAACAATTTTTACAATATATGTTCTAAATAATTCGAGTATGTTCATATCTAGAACGCCTTTAAAAAAATGTTATATTTGACATCAAGAACGTATTTAAAAAATATGTACTGGTATATTCGATATCTAGAACGTATAAATACGTTCTGGTATGTGCCATTATTTAGAACGTATTTGAAAAGGGCATTCTATTATATCATATTATTTAGAACGCCTTTCCAAAAGATGTTCTTGAATGTAATAAATCGCCCAATTATCCCTGCATGACATCTCATCCCTCACTTCTTTTCAGTTCTCCCCCTCTATACCCTTTGTTTCCCCCACACTTCGCCTAGAATGTTCCAACTGCCGCCACCGCTTCCATTGCTACCGCACGACCATCCATCATGGCAGCTTCGTACAGAGACAATATCAAGGAGGAAAAAGTTCGCAAAGCAGTAAAAGCCCTCCTCAAATGGAAGAAGGGCAAATCGAACTCATAATCCATCCACGAACTTTCCGACGACAACAACGAACAGCACCAACACCAACACGAAGGTAATTATTTCATATACCTCTTCGCAACCCTGAAAAAGCCCCCACCCAAAACCCTAACTCTCTCTTCTCACCGTATCCCCCTCTACCACTCTCTGCTCCCTCTCGACCACTCCACCCTAAACCCTTGCCTCATTCTTGATGGCAAAAAAATCACCACCGAATCAGCCCACAAAATTCTCGCATCCAAAGGCATCCCTTTCATCAGAGGCGTTTTCAATATCCTAAAGCTCAAATTCGATTATGAATCCTTCGAATCGAAGCAAAAGCTCTACGATTCACACGACGTGTTTTTCGTGAATCGAAATACAATCTCTTCGATTCCAAATGTATTGGGGATAATTTTCTATCAAAAAAAGAAAAAATCGCGGTGCCTTTAGATTTAAATCCCGACGGTAGTAATTGGAAAGAGGAGGTCGAAAATGCTTTTAATTCGAGCTTGTTATGTTTGAGCAGCTGGACTTGCAGTGTGGTGCGGGTTGGGAAATGGGGTGTTAATGAGAGTGGTGAGATTATGGAGAACGTGTGTGAGGCCATTGAATAGAGGGAAAACCGATTCCTACGGAGCTCAGAAACGAAGAGGAGGCGCTTCGTCAGGAAATTAATTTCGAAGATGAAAATACTGTTGGTATGACTGCGAGTTTTATTAAATATTTTTAACCCGAGTGTTGGTTATTGGCTGAACTATATGTTGATAGAATGATAATTAAGGTATCAGATGCTTTTGTTCATTAGTTGCCTGATCAATGATAATCTTGGTTTTATTTCTTAGTTTAATGAATATTATTGTTTGTTGGGATTTAGTTCCCCATTCAACAATTGATGATGACTATTATTGTTTGCTTGGATTTGTAAAGAGAATAGATCAGCCTGTGCACCCCCATGCATAGTGATACCAGAAGTTTCAAGAGAAGTAGGAGGTATCACAAGGCACCACTCAAAACTCACAACTCTAGGAATCAACCAAAAGAGTTTAGAGCAAGATCCAAAAAGATAAATCTTCTAAACAAGTTTAAAATCTCAAAATAGATTTTTATTTCCAAGTTGACTACTGGAAACATAATAATGGAGTGTATTTTATAGGCATGGACTTGGAACTACCCTCCAAGATGAGTTAAAGATAATAAATAAGACATTACATTTTCTATAGTCTAGAAAAATGAAAAGGTTACTCTAATAAAGATAAATAAGATGAATCTTGACTAAATATTAAGAGCTTATCAACTCCCAAGGTGCTTGAATGAGTAGATTCATGAAAACTCACCAAGAGTTGCTCAACCTTCCAAATTCCCGTATGAAACCACTGCACTGCCACACTTCATTCAAATAGTCATAACTCACTCTCGGATTATTATTTCTGAGATCCGTTTTTTTTTATTAGAAACTAGACTTGTAGGAATTTTCAATGGTATATAGTTTAAAATAAGCAGTTTATTCATAAAAGTTGATTCAAAGAAAATTGATTTTCTATTTCGGTGTCACACAGCACCTGCACCAGATCAGCCTGCTAAATCCGTTTGAATATTGCTTTGTCTTATTAGCTGGCATAAGTGTGCCGTTAGTTGTCTAGGGTTTAGCACACCCTATTACAACTAGACACGTGTTCATGTGATCCTAGATTTTGTGTGTTGAGTTTTCCTATATATTGAGAGGATGTGTATTGTATTTTTCAGCAATTAATGAAGAACACATGATCTAAGAAAAGATGTCTCTTTCATGCTTAAAGCTTTCATATTTTACAAATTTGTTGCCAATGCATTCTGGATTTTTCTTAATATGGTATCAGAGCTATTAAGCTCTGATCCGGTTCTCTTTTCATCTTTCCCAGTTTCCTTTTAAAACATGGCAACAGAACCACATATTGTTCTTTCAAACACAACAACACAAATAACACAACGTATTTCTCTCAAGTCTCAATTAATTAGTGTGAAGCTAAATGAATCAAATCACCTTATTTGGAAACAACAATCCTTGCTGCCATCATAGGGTACAGGTTAGAGCACTACATCAATAACTCTATTACTCCTACAGATCCCCTTTTGCCTGGCACATCCTTCGAATCAATTATACCTAATCCTTCATATTTATTATGGAGAACACAAGATCAGTTACTTTCTTCATATATCTTACTATTTAAGAGCATACTTGTCACCACAGTTGGTTTGACTACTTCTCAAGAAATATGGCAGAGCCCTTGAGAAAACTTTTTCTAGCCAAAATGATGCAAAGATCTTGCAATACAGGCTGCAGCTCCAGACCATCAAGAAGGAAAACATGCCAACGAGAGAGTATCTTAACAAGATCAAGACTTGTTGTGATTTACTTGGATCTGCTGGTGAAAGAGTGAGTGAAAGAGATCACATATTATATGTGCTCTCTGGGCTGCCTCAAGACTACAACCCGGTTCTAGTCACTCTTTCCACAAAGATGCCACCTTGCACCCTCATGGAGGCCTATTCTGTCCTTTTGAGATTTGAAACAAGGATAGAAGGAATTGAACCACATTATAACAACAATATGAATGACAATAGAGCATTTTTTATCAATCTCATTACACAAGGACAAGGAGGCAAAGGTAATTTCAGAGGAAGAGGAAGAAATACCCCTCTCAACCAAGGCAATGGAGGATAAAGAGGTAGAGGGAGAGGATATGAAAACTCAAGAGCAAGATGCCAAAATTGACACTACAACAATCACACAGAGAAAAGTGTCTTTACAGAACTGATCTTAACTTTACTCCAGGTAACAGAAACAACAACAACAACTCTTATAGATCAAGCTATGCTCAAGGATCAACTAGTAACCACAATGTTAATGTGGCCAACATCACAGGCAGTGAGACACAATCCTCAATAGATTTCAACTGGTATCCAGATTCTGGAGCAACTAGCCATGTCACTTATGATCTTGGAAATCTGAACATTGCAGCTGAGTACCAACGAGCAGATAAAGTGCAGGCTGGTAATGGCACAGGTTTGAATATTACTCATTATGATAATTCTGTTGTTCAATCCCTGAAGCTCACATACCTCATTCATTCATACTTAAAAATATTCTCCATGTGCCTCATATAACCAAGAATTTGATTAATGTTAGTCAGTTTTCCAAAGATAATCATGTTTTCTTTGAGTTTCATCCCAATATTTGTCTTGTGAAGGATCAAGCAATAGGAGTGGTGCTACTTCAAGGGACTGTTAAAAATGGCATACACAACTTCAATCTTGTTAACTCCAAGTCCAGATCACATCATCCACCTGAGAGACTCATGAATAAAGGCCCTCTAGTTGTTAACTCTCTAGAAGTTAAGAATAATCCAAGTTTAGAACTGTGGCACTCTAAATTAGGCCATCCTTTATTTGATGTTGTTAAAGAGCTCTCACTCATTGTAATATACCATTTTCCTCTAATGAAAAACAATCATTGTGTGTTCCTTGTCTACAATCAAAGGCTCATAAACTCCTTTTCCCTCAGTCTGATTAGGCACGAAAATGGGCCTGTTTATTTTCTGGGCCAAGAGCTCTAAATTCCTGAGTCTGCGCTGGCACTGGGTAATCCAGTGTGGATAACAGACCCAGCATCAGCGGTAACACGTTAGATCGGGGCAAAATTCCATTAAAACTCCACTCGCAGGCCCACACTTGTCCACCTCAAGACCAAAATACTTCAAAATACCTGAAATAGATATAAAATCCAATATTGAAGTATCATAGATCAAGTGTGCCGATAAGAAGAAAAATCAATGGCGCAACTAAATAAAATGAAAATAAAAATATGATTTTAACACTGAAAAACATGTGCATTTTTCTACTTATTACATCGGTTTGAAAACCGATGTCAAACCGCCAATGTCAAAAACACATCGGTTATTTAGAAACCGAAGTAAATTTAACTTCTGTTTTTATCTATAACCGATATTACGACAACATCAGTTTTTGTGAAAACTGATGTTAATGTAACATCGATTATAGATTAAAAACTGATGTTGTGTAACATCAGTTATAGATTAAAATCGATGTTAATTTACATTGATTTCTAAACAACCGATGTTATTAACATCGACTGTTTTAACATTGGTTCGATAACTGATGTTAAAAGTCATTTAGTACTGATGTTAATACTGTTTTGTCTACTATTGTTTGTTGAATAACTAGTTTTTTGATAAAATGGAAGTATGGATTAGGTGTCACTATGTATTATATATTGTAACCTAGATTCCATAATGCATGTATACCTTGTAACATAAATCTCACACACATGGTAAATTCAATAATGCCTTGAATATAGATTTTTAAATTTATTTCGTATTGCGTGAATTAAGTTCAAACAAGTAAACTGTCGAAATGGCCGAGGAATTAAAGATCCTCAAATTTAAAGTTGAACACAAGACATCCACTTGCCTATCGCCCGTGTTCCTAATTTACCACACCAGGGGGACATATGAATATTATAATCAATCTTCTAATTTGAGGGAAAAACTTAATCACATCCTAACTTGTTCACTAACTTTTAAAGAATAACAATGCAAAAATGATTGTGCAGTTTTTGTATGTTACATCATGAATCATATAGTGAAAAGTGATGAAACGGCTAAGTCTACCCGCTGATATAAATTCCAAGAATTAAAGGGTGAAATCGTTGAAGCAATTCAGTTGACTGAAAGTGGCAATGATTATTAACAAGAATAATTCTTCGAAAATATTATTTAGTTAAGAATTTCGGGAATGTAGTATGATCGTATATGTTCTGATATGATTTTTGTTTGTAAATGTGGTGTGTTTGGGGATGTTAATAGTGTGGAATAAAATGTAATTGATGAGTATTTTTACCTTTTCATTGATTTATTTTACGTATTATATGAGAAATCAATGCTAAATCTCAAACAAAATTTCATATTACATGAAATTAGTATTTTGTATTATATCATATACCGAATTACGTATTACATTCATACAATAGAATATCATACTCATGTCATCATGAAACCTACACTAACCAAACAAAATCCCATATTAGTTATGAATAAAATCACATACTGATGCACACTTATTCAATAAGATTTAGATATTGTACAAGAGTATCACATTTTAAACAATTACTTCTAGTTCTAAGTATGGAAACAAAAAAGAATTCATGAAAAAAATAAATTAATTGAGTATAGTCAAATCTTATTGATATTGAAGTATGTCAAAGTATAGGGGTTAAAGTGTAAATATTCTTTGTATTGAGCTCAAGTCAAAAAGTAAAAGTTTTTATGAGTTAGTTAGGGTTGTTAGAAAGTGGTTAGGAAGCTTAACAACCAAGCTAAACACGTTTTGTGAAATAGGCCCAAATGTACTCTGCATTCACAATTAATCTGAATTCATCTTCATTCCTTCTGTATTGATCTCAGTATATTCAACATGGTATCCAGAGCCAGAGCACGAATGGCGGCTATTTTTTTTTTCCTCTGGTCATCTTCTTCGTTCCCTCAAGTATTAACAGCTCATCAATGGCACTAGTTTCGCCAATTTCTTCACCTCAGACAAGAAATATGTCCACAATTCCTCATTTGGCGCCGCTTAATATTTGCTTGGATAGGGGCAATTACAATTTCTGGAAAATTCAGGTGCTCTCCACAGTAAGGGCTTACGGTCTCGAAGGAATTCTGCTTGGTACTGACCAAGCTCCGGCCAAATTCTCGGTAATTGGTACGTCGTCGATTCTCAATCCCGATTACTCGTTGTGGATACGTAAGGATCAATTTCTGTTTAGCTGGATGTTAGCTTCAATTACTGAATTTATGCTTGGGCATCTTACTCGATGTGTTATTGCGTGCGATGTATGGACTGTGCTTGCTCAGTTATTTCAGACACAGTCAAAATCTCGAGCTCTTCATCTCCGTTTTATGCTTCAAATAGTTAAAAAGGGTGATCTCTCTGTTGATGAGTACATTCTCAAAATGAAGTATATAGCTGATGATTTGACTTCGATTGGTCAAGTAATTAGTGATGATGAGCTGATATTGTACATTCTGGGGGGGGGGGATTGTAGCTGATTACGAGTCTGTTGTTGTTAATCTCACAACAAGAAGTGATGYACTATCCCTATAAGAGGTTCAGTTTGCCCTACAAACATATGAGCTACATTTGCAACAAGCTGCTCATACTGCTCACACTACTGTAGCCCTAAACATTAGTGTTCACTCTCCAAATCCTGCATTCAACCCCTCTGCTAATGTGGCTTATGGTGGAAATGGAAATCATCGTGGTTATCAACAGAATACTAGAGGAGGTGGTAGGAATTTTCATGGACGTGGCAGAGGTGGCAGGTTTTACAAAACCAACAGCAACAAACCATCATGTCAACTATGTGGAAAGGCTGGACATGTGGCTCTGAAATGCTTTAAGAGGTTTGATGTCAATTTCTAGGTCCCTACTCAGATGCTGGTTCTTCAAATTCCTCTATGTCCAATCCACAAGCTCATATCAGCACAAACCTTCACACTGGTGCACCTCTCTCAAATGAAAACTGGTACTTTGACAATGGAACCACAAATCATGTTACTGCTGACATGAACAATCTAAATCTGAATTCAGCTGACTATCTTGGACAAAAAAGGCTTGTAGTAGGTAATGGTTCCTCTCTTCCTATAACTAAAATAGGATCATGACAACTTCTCACCTCAACTAACTCTCAGCCTTTATCACTTAAAAATATTCTATTTGTGCCAAACATAACAAAAAATCTTTTAAGTATCTCTCAAGTCACTATAGATAACAATGTTCTTATTGAATTCTATCATGACTTTTACTTTGTCAAGGACAAAACTACTCATCAAATCCTGCTGGAGGGCAAGCTCAAACATGGATTGTACCAGCTTGATCTCTTTGATCTACCTCAGCCAAAAGACATTTCCTCCCCTTCATGTTCAAAGGTCTTTCCTAGGTCTTTCAATAATGAACAAACTCACTGTAATAAAAGTCCTGCTGCTTTTTCGGTTTCAAAAAATGCCAATGTGTGGCATTAGAAGTTAGGTGGTCCCTCAAAAGATGTATTGTCTATTGTAATGCATCAAATGAACATTTCTACTTTTTTGAAAGATGTGTTGTTCTGCCATGCCTGTAAACTTGGAAAATTGCATCAACAAAGCTTTGTCTCTCAACTTACAAACACAACAGCTCCTTTTGAACTATTACATTCTGATATTTGGGGACCTTCTAATGTGTTATCTTGGGATGGTTATAGATATTACATCCATTTTATATATGATTTCACCAGGTACACATGGATTTATCCTTTAAAAACAAAATCACAAGCATTTCAAGTCTTTCAAAATCTCAATGCTCTTGTTGAAAGACAGTTTCAAACCCAAATAAAGTGCCCGAAAACTAACTGGGGAGGTGAATATAGACCTTTTGTTCCCTTTCTAAATTAATTAGGTATTCAGTATAGACATCCTTGTCCACACACACACCAGCAAAATGGTAAAGCTGAAAGAAAACACCTACACATTGTTGAGGTAGGTTTTTCACTCTTAGCTCAGGCCTCTCTTCCTTTCAAGTACTGGTGGGATGCCTTCTTTTCAGCCACATACATCATAACCTATTACCAACTCCTGTCCTTCAGAACTTCTCCCCTCATCAATCTCTATTTCATAAAGAACCTGATTATTCCTTCTTGAAAGTATTTGGTTGTGCCTTCTATCCATACCTCAGACCTTATAATGCTCACAAGTTTATGTTCAGGTCATCAAAGTGTTTTTTCCTTGGCTACAGTGCTAGTCACAAGGGTTACAAGTGTCTCAGCAACACTTGTAGGCTATATATAGCAGCCACAGTAGACTTCAATGAGTGAATTTCCTTACAGTGAACTATTCACATAAAAAACAAAACTCTCCGCATCTTCCCAAACTTCACCTACATACCCTATGCCCTTTCCTCATTCAAATTCTAATCTGAGTGTCTCAAATCCTCCCTCTCCACCATCATCAACACCTTCATCCAGTCCTACAGACATAGTTCACACAAACCTTGAGGGTATAAATCTCACTGTCCAACATCCTATTCCATATCCACAGTCAAATCACTCTTCACAGTCCAATCACTCCACTAATCAACCTACTCATACACTACCTTCTGTATCACATGAGCTTTCAAACTCCAAACATCAAATGGTCACAAGATCTAAAAATGGCATTCATAGACCCAAAATTATGTATGCAATCACCTCCACATTACCTCAGCTGGAACCATTATTTGCATCACAAGCACTTCTTAATCCTGGATGGAAAGCTGCAATGCAACTGGAGTTTAATGCCTTGATGGAAAATAAAACCTGGAAGTTAGTCCCTTACCAAGCTTCTATGCATGTAATATCAAACAAGTGGGTTTTCAGAACCAAATAAAAGGCTGATGGCAGTGTAGAAAGGT
The DNA here is from genome assembly GCA_014905375.1 of Phtheirospermum japonicum. Classification (NCBI taxonomy): domain Eukaryota; kingdom Viridiplantae; phylum Streptophyta; class Magnoliopsida; order Lamiales; family Orobanchaceae; genus Phtheirospermum; species Phtheirospermum japonicum. Next base: position 737,967 of record BMAC01000375.1, read on the forward strand.
ATAAAGCAAGGTTAGTTGCTAGAGCTTTTGAACAACAAGCAGTAACTGGTATTCTTGATACCTTCAGCCCTGTGATTAAACCTAGTACTGTTAGATTAATTCTGACTCTGGCTGTTTCATCTAACTGGTCCATTCAAAAAATTGACATCAACAATGCATTCTTGCATGGGGACTTACATGAGGATGTGTACATGACTCAACCAGAAGGATTTTCAGATCCTCAAAATCCTACTACTGTGTGTAAACTGACAAAAGCATTATATGGACTCAGACAAGCTCCCAGGGCCTGGTTTACTAAACTCAAAACCTTTCTTCTTTCTATAGGGATGTCTATGTCTATTTCAAACACATCTTTATTCTATAAGAAAATAAATAACAAACTGTTGGTGGTTCTAGTATATGTAGATGACATTCTAATCACAGGGACAGATTCAGGTGTTGTAGCTCATATCATTCATCTCTTGGGTCAGAATTTTGCATTGAAAACCTTCGGAGAGGTCAATTACTTCCTAGGGTTAGAGGTTATTAGAACAAGTGCTGGTCTATTGCTACACCAAACCAAATATTCTTATGAGCTGCTGTGCAAAACTGGCCTTGAAAACAGAAAATGTAAACTTACTCCTCTAGTTCCTGCTCAAAAGTTACACCTCAAGGACAGTCCATTGTTTAATCATCCTACCCTCTACAGGAGCACAATTGGAGCACTTCAATATCTAACCATGACAAGACCAGATATCTCATTTGCTGTTAATAAACTATCTTAGTTTATGCAAGCACCAACTGTAAATCATTGGGTGGCTTGTAAACATCTGCTCAGATACATCAAAGGGAGCCTCTCTCTTGGAATCTTTTTTCACCCTGCTTCCAGAATGTGCATGGATGCTTATTCAGATGCTGACTGAGCAAGGTGCATTGATGATAGAAGGTCTACAGGTGATCACTGTGTTTTTCTAGGTCAAAATCTGATAACATGGAGCTCTAAAAAGCAGTGTGTGGTTTTTAGAAGTAGTGCTGAATCTGAATATAGATCTCTTTCAAATACTGCATCAGATGTATTTTGGCTCAAATCCCTACTTCAAGAATTGGGAATATCAGTTTCTAATGCTCCTATCATCTGGTGTGAAAATGAAAGTGTTGCTGCTTTAGCTTCAATTTCTGTTTTTCATGCTAGAACCAAGCATATAAAGGTAGATGTACTTTTTGTAAGAGAAAAAGTACTTGCAAAACAACTTGAAATTAGACATATTCCTTCTGAGGATCAACCAGCAAATTTGCTCATTAAACCACTCTCAGCACTACGGTTTCACAATCTGTGCAATAAACTCTCCCTCAGAAACAGGTTATCAAAGGCAGCTCCAACTTAAAGGGGGAATATTGAAGTATGCCAAAGTGTAAATATTCTTTGTATTAAGCTCAATTCAAAAAGTCAAAACCGTTATTAGTTATTTAGGGTTGTCAGCAAGTGGTTATGAAGCTTAACATCCAAACTAAACAAATTTTGTATAATAGCCCCAAATGTACTCTGCATTCACAATTAATCTGAATTCATCTTCATTCCTTCTGTATTGATCTGAGTATATTCAACAATTAATACAAGTTGTAATATAAAACTACAACCAAAAGGTGGAAAAATATACGAATGTCAATTACTATCGCAATAAGACGAGCTTTGGAACCTTCATATTTAGTCGCCCCTTGAAAATTGGTAGAACTCAGATTTTTTAGTTTTCGTGCTCCGTCGGTGAGTGGTAGATGGTTTGAGGCTAACGAAATATAACCAGCGCGTGAGAATAATGATGATTTTTAAGATCGGAGCAATTGAACTGGGACCAATGTTTTTGAAAACTGGATCGAATATCGAACTAGACCAATAACTGATTAAGTGGGTCACTGGTTCAACCGATTGAACCATTTAAAAAAAAGGCAATTGAACAAGACCATTAAATATATTTAAAATAATAATAGTAATAATAATAATAATAATTACAACAATATTAATATCTTTTATACCACGTACAAATTTTATTATTCAATGTTATCTAAAATTCAGGATCATTTAAAATAATTTTTAAATAAAAAGTTTGAAAATAATGAATCTTGATCATTAAAAATTTTAGGACATTTATAATAATCTTGATGCCAAATTGATGTTCGAAATATTTTTTTTCAAAAAAAAAAAACACAAAAAAAAACCCCGGGTTTTACCGGTTCACTAGTTCGTCGGCTTTTACCAATTTTATCGGTTCTTGTTTGATGGCACGGGATCATTCGGTTCTTCTATAGAACCAGATGGAGTCCTATAAATGACATGGCATTCATTTGAGCCCTTAATCATTTTTTTCTTTTTATTTTTTCTTCCTTTTTTTATAAATGCACGGTGGGGTGAATGTCATGTGTTATATAGGGCTCCGTAACGGAGCCCTATCTGGTTTTATAGAAAAATTCCGGGATCATTAACCACCCGAACTAAGTAAAAAAATCAGATTGGGCTCGACAACGGTTCTCGATTTAACCTGATCAGACCCACAAATTCGATCCAATTTTCAAAACACTGACTCGAACTCAATACTTGGGATAATATAATTGGGGAAGCGTTGATCACATTGTTTACCAATCAGTGTAGTGCATATATTTTCTTTCGAATTTGGGTAATATAAACATTTTGGGTGGTGATTTTGATTGTTTTGGATAAATTTGATTTGAACGAGGATAAATAAATTTACATGATTATTTGATAATTAGTGTCGTTGAAAGTGTAGTCAGTGCGAATTCTAATAAAATATTTCAATTTCCATTAATACCCGAATGTCTAATTAATTGTTCTTGGTCTAGATATATAGAGTAGTGTAATTCAAAATTAATGAAACAGGTATAAATTAATTAACTATGACACCTGTTCTTGGAAAGACCCTCAATTAAATCATGTTTCTAACATTGAGAAATAGTTGTAACTAGGCAGCGTGGTCCTCGGTCTGTAAGTTGACATGTTTCGTAAAAATTACTAAATAATAATTTAATAGGGCTTATATAGATATCTAAAGAGATTTTGTGCTCTTATAAGTACAGGAGCAAACTGCATTCACTTGATCATCAAAAAAACCTGAAAAAAAAAAGGAAAAAAAAAAGAAAAAAGCTATCTAGCATGTCTACCAACGTGTTTGGAACCCCGGTGACGGATGCGACAGTGCAACTAATATTACCAGACATCACTAAGATCACGGCCCAACACAGAGCTGATGTGGCTTTGACTTATATGAACTTTGGAGGCAGAGCAGACGAGGCAAGGAGATTTGTGGCCAATCTCAAGAAAGAGTACGGCAGTGGAACCTCGACGCTCTGCGTCATTTACAATGCCACCGGGAATAACCTGAGATTTAGCCGCAAAAACACCTGGGAAGGTAGAGTTTGGAAATCCCCTTACCCTAGTGTCATTCAAAATGGGCAGTGGGGAGCTTTCCTGCACGTCCGTGACCGCGTCACGGGTCCTTCAAAGGAAGCTTGTATGTATGGAGGACAGAACCTTGCTGGGAAACCCCTTGATTGGTTGCTGGCTTGGAATACACCCCGCGGGAATTTACAGAATCGCGTGAGTATTTAATTAATTACTACCTGTTTTTTTTCTTTTTTTTTTAATATGGTTAAGAAACTTTTTATTTTTTAAAGTTGAATGGATAAAAGGACCCGTGATTCATGAAAACTAGTATTAATGTTGGATCATTTTGTTTGGTGTGTGCAGGTGTACACGGAAATCCGTGAGACTGTTCCCATATGGAGCACCATCGATAATAATATGGAACAACAAACTAATAACTATTCCACTACCTCGCTAGGATGCTTCTCTAGTGTGTCGATTGGCGCAGGCAGTTCGCCGTATTTTGTGGCGATAATGACATTGGAAGGTGTGAATCGCGATGCTACGGCCTTGGCAAGTGATGTCAGTGCAATCTTCTCAACGCTTGATTCGAAGCACGAAGATGATGAAGGAGTGGAAGGAGCGGATGATCAAGGCGAAACACCAACTTCTGCTTAATATATATAATCAATTAACAGGGGATTCATGGCGCCTTGAAATAGTATATTTATAAAATGAAACTTAATTTTAAAGCGTGTGCACAATAAGGAATCGGGCGTCCACCTTTTCAGTTGCGTGTCTCTGGTTCATGTTTCGCACTTTTCTTGTCTTAATTTGAATAAAATGATTACTTGTTATACAGCAAGTTGATCGGCTTGTGATCATTGTTCGTCTCTGTTTATTGGGAAAAAATCGAGTAAATCACTACGCGTGTATTTCCAATAGTTCGAAAAGGAAAATGTTTATGATGAATTACTTGCAACGTAGTTTCGCATCCTTTTCTTCTTCGTATTAACTTCCTTGTTAGAAATCCTATCCGTGATACAAATTGGCCAATTTCAAACCTTTTCTTTTTAGTATTACAACAATAATTCGTAGAAGACAAAAAATATTTAAACAAAAGGAAATATTATTATGCTTTAAAAATATCAAAGTTTGAATATCGGAGACAATGATAAAAGTGTTTAAAAATTCCAAAACATTAACACGTGGTAATATAATACATGAACCTGGGTGTACCCATTACTACAAAATAGCTTTCTAAAACAAACATTCGAGAACGTCTCAGGCGGCTATGTTCAAGAATGTCGTCCGGTGAAATTTTCTTAATAAAAAACCACATACTAGAACGACTTTTACAATATATATTCTAAAGTAATTCGAGTCTGTTCATATCTAAAACGTCTTTAAAAAAGACGTTTTGATATATTCAACATGTAGAACGTCTTTATAAAAGATGTTATGGTATATTCAATATCTATAACGTCTTTTTCTGGTAAATTTAATATCTAGAACATATAAATATGTCCTGGTATATGCAATTATTTAGAACGTATTTTAAAAAAGGCATTTTAGTATATCATATTATTTAGATCGCCTTTCTTAAAGATGTTTTTGAATGTAATAAATCGCCCAATTATCCCATCCCTCACATCTCATCCCTCACTGCTTTTGAATTCCCCACCTCTATACCCTTCGTTTCCCCATACTACGCCCTAGTCTGTTCCAACCGCCGCCACCGCTTCCATCGCCACCGCACGACCATCCACCATGGCAACTTCGTATAAGGACAATATCAAGGAGGAAAAAGTTCGCAAAGCAGTAAAAGCCCTTCTCAAATGGAAGAAGGATAAATAGAACTCACAATCCATCCACGAACTTTCCGACGACAACGAAGAAAAGAACCAACACCAACATGAAGGCGATGATTTCATATACCTCTCCGTAACCTTGATAAAGCCACCACCCAAAACCCTAACTCTCTCTCCTCACCGTATCCCCCTCCGCCACTCTCTCCTCCCTCTCGACCACTCCGCCCTAAACCCTTGCCTCATTGTTGACGGTAGAATATTCGCTGCCGAATCAGCCTACAAAATCCTCGCATCTAAAGGCATCCCTTTCATCAGAGGCGTTTTCAATCTCCTAAAGCTCAAATTCGATTATAAATCCTTCGAATCGAAGAAAAATCTCTACGATTCTTACTACGTGTTTTTCGTAAATCGAAATACAATCTCTTTGCTTCCTAATGTATTGGGGAAAGTTTTCTACCGGAAAAATAAAAAATCCCGGTGCCATTAGATTTGAATCCCGACGGTAGTAATTGAAAAGAGGAGATCGAAAATGATTTTAATTCGAGCTTTTTGTGTTTGAGACGCGGGACTTGCAGTGTGGGGCGGGTTGGGAAATGGGGCATTAATAAGAGTGATGAGATTATGGAGAGTGTGTGTGATTCCATTGAATAGAGGGAAAACCGATTCCTACGGAGCTCAGAAACGAAGAGGCGGCCCTTCATCAGGAAACTGATTTCGAAGATGAAAATACTACTAGTATGACTGCGAGTTTTTAAAATGGTTTTTAACCCAGTGTTGGTTATTATGATGATTAAGATATCAGATGATTTTGTTCATAAGTTGCTTGATGAATGATAATTTTGGTTTGCTTTTAGTTTAATGAATATTATTGTTTGTTGGAATTTAGTTCCCCATTCAACAATTGATGATGAATATTATTGTTTGCTTGGATTTGTAAAGAGAATAGATCAGCCTGTGCACCCCATGTACAGTGATACCGGAAGTTTCAAGAGAAGTAGGAGGCGTCACAAAGCACCACTCAAAACTCACAACTTTAGAAATCCACCAAAAGAGTTTAGAACAATATCCAAGAAGATAAATCTTCTAAACAAGTTTAAAAGCTCAAAATATGTTTTTATTTCCAAATTGGTTGTTGAAAACATAACAATGGAGTGCGGGATGATCCATATTCCTGGAAGCTTTGCACCGATCAAGTAATTCGAAGATGCGTTCCAAATTATGAGTTTCATTCGATTCTATCCTTTTGTCACACTCATGCCTGCGGGGGACACTTTGGATCAAAGAGAACAACCCATAAGGTGCTCGTTAGTGGTTTCTACTGGACGAGTCTTTTTTGAGATGCGGATTGTTTTTGTAAGTCGTGTGATAATTGATAAAGAACGTGGAATATTTTGAAAGAAATCAAATGCCTCGAAATCCGATAATAATTTGCAAAATTTTCGACCTGTGGGGTATTGATTTTATGGGGCCCTTTTCCGTTGTCCTTCAAGAACCTTTACATATTGCTCGCAGTTGATTATGTATGGAAATGGGTGGAATCAAAGGCCACTCAGAATAACGACTCGAAAGTGGTTGCACGTTTTATTAAATCTCGAATATTCTCGAGATTTGGAATTCCTCGGGCAATGATAAGCAATCGCGGAACTCATTTTTGTAACAAGACTGTGGAAGCATTAGTAAATAAGTATGGTGTCGCCCATATGATTTCTACAGCGTATCATAGCATTTGTAGTTAACGTGTCCGAGTTTTGGCAATCCGTTCACAACATCCTTTTTTACAAGTCTTTCCAACATTTTGTAGTTAACGTGTCCGAGTTTTTGATGCTACACCTCGGCATCACTCAGCTGGGAAAGCTTACAAAACACGTCTCCATTTATTTGATAGCAGTTGTCAGACGTTCTCTGGCCAATGAGAATGCAGACACTTTCTTCATTGTAGACCTTGCATTTTTCTCGTATGAATTTGACGTTAAAGCCTCCATCACACAACTGACTAATGCTTATCAAATTAGCAGTCAGCCCTTCAACAAGAAGCACATTTTCCAGTTTGGCAATCCCTGTAACATGGAGTGTTCCTTGCCCAATAATCTGTCCATTTGCTCCTCCACCATATTTGACCTTTCCTCCTTTGAAATTTACGATGTTCTACAGAAGTTCTTCGAATCCGGTCATGTGTTTGAAGCATCCACTATCAAAGTACCAAGCTCTAGTAACGTGGGATTTAAAGAGGTGTACATCATGTTACACTTGATCTCTTCCTTTCTTACCCACACTCGTTTTAACTTGGTCTTACCTTTGGTGTTGACAATTTGAGTCACATCACGAGTCCCATCATCTAGATTAATCCTCTTAAAAGGACTTTTCTTCCCAATTCTCTTCCAGCAGAAGGGACGAATGTGGCCATGATCTCCACAGTGATGGCAGACATACTGTCTTCTTCTCTTCTTATGGCGCTTGACAGATTCTTGGTTGTGGCTGACTTGATGCGTTTGTTGCTCCAGTTTGTAACAAATTCCGTGCCTTGAAGTTTCTGGGTACGTCATCTCCAAGATTTCATCCAATTTCGCCTTTCCCTTGTTGAGGTTTGAAATTGTGTCTTGAACCTTTTTTAGTTCAGCCCTTATTCGTTCCAATCCCGAATCTTTTCTTGTAAGAGAGGTCTCCAAACGGGTAATGATCTTCACTTGATCATCTACCTCATGAGTCAGCTTTTCGACTTTGATCATAAGGGTTTTCACTTTCAAAACCTGATTTCCCCACTTGAAAAATAGTTCATCATACTCCACACACAGTTTTCTGTATTCATCACGAGGATTTTCAACCTCTAATTCAGACACGGGGTGTTGGAATTGATATTATGAACTCGAAAGTCGTCATCCAAGGCAACATGAGCAAAAAGAGCAGGTACTGACTCAGGTGAGTCAGAATCGCTTCCATCTTCACCAATCTCCATTGAAATGAGACTCTTCTTTCTTAACGTGTTTGCACATTCATTTTTGTAATGCCCCCAACCTTTGCACTCATGGCATTGGATTTCGCTGAGTGGCTTGGAGGAAATTCCAGTCTTTGATTTAGAAGATGAGGGCTGGAAGTTGGATAACTTTCTTCCTGAAGACTTTGGAGGAGATGTCTCCATCATGGAGTTTGATGCTTTCCCTCCAATGTTGTTCTTTTTCTTCAGGTAGCGGTTGAATTTTTGAGTTATAAGTGACACATCTTCCTCTCCAAGTGTGGTTCTTTCAAATTTGTCAAATAGCTCTCTCCAGTTAGTATCTTCATCTTCATCTTTTGAGTTAACATCGGAGGTGAGAGCAATATTCTTCTCCTTCGAATGAGACTCTATATGTTCCATCTCATATGTTTTGAGAGATCCGACCAACTCATCGTAGAGCATATTGTCAGTGTCTTTGGATTCCTCAATTACAAACACTTTCACATTGAACTTCTTCGAAACAGATTTGAGAAGTTTTCCTACAAGGCGTGCATTGGTCATGGGTTCGCCAAGGTTTCCAATTTCATTTGCTATGTCAGAGAGTTTCATGGCATACTCCACAACCGACTCTTTGTCTTCCATTCTCATGGCCTCAAAAGTTGTGGTGAGCATTCTCAGGCGAGATTTCTTCACACTTGCAGTCCCTTCGCATACCCTTTGAAGGGCATCCCATGCTTCTTTCGCAGACTCACAATTCTTGATCACTTTGTAGTAGTTTGTATCGACATAGCTGCACAAGGTATTAATGGTCTTAGAGTTCAGTTTGAAATGGCAACTTCATTGTCCGTCCAGTCTTCTTCTCTCTTGAATACGGAGTCACCATCACCTTCAGCAGTGACACAGGAGAATGGATCTCCACGCCCATTCGTCGATATTTTTGATGTGACACCGCATCCTCTGTTTTCAAAGGGAGTAATTTTCTCCATTTAGGATTGGAGGTCTTGATTCCCTTGAGCGTCCATTAAGTCAAATCTACAAAATAAAGATCGAAATACTTAAGGTTAAGTATCCTGCTTTGGTGCCAATTGTAGTTTTGTAAAAATGCAGTTTTCAGATATGATGTTAGGTTTCGTGATAAATGTCACCAGACCTATCATCAACCGAATCTCAGATAGCAGCGGAAATAAAAAGAAATAATAAATTAATTTCAGTTCATAAGCAATCGTGCTTACGAACTTGGGTGTACAAACCCGAAAACTATATTATTTTTCAATCGTTCAAATCCAACTACAAAATAATAAAAAGTAATATATGAAAAATAACTTGTATCAATCACTTTATACACAAAATACTCATTGCTTCTTCTTTAGTAGGATTCCTTCGTTGGTTACGCAACGTAGAGATCCTCTTAATTTTCCAGCAAAGCTCCGAGTTGTTCTGCTCCGTGTTCTGCTTCAGAATATCTTCCCGTCGTATCTTCTTTCTTGTGTCTTGGTCCATTTAATAATACAAGACTCCAAAAATATTGTTAAACAAGTCAAAAAGTATTTAGAAAACTAAATAAACTCCTAAACTCCAACTAAAAAAGAAATTTAGAGTTCTAAAATACTTTGGTCCTAAAAAAGGCAAACTATAAACAAGAAAAATTATTGTTGAAAATAATATTCCCAACACTAACATATCCTGCTTCGCTTCGACAATCTTCTGCCGAAAAGTTTATCCAAATCTTGTGGGTTTGTGGAGGCTATGACCAAGGTGCTAATGTGTGTACCTGAGTTTCTAGTTTTTAATTCTCATTTTTGTATTCGAGAAATTGCACCTTTAGCCGCGTGCCATAATCCACTGGTTCATAGTCCCAAAAACGTGTTGTTTAAGCATTTTGGATTTTTGATAGGGGAAAAGAAAGACAGTTTGTCACATAAAATAACAAAGCCTGATGGCTAATTAACCTTCCTTGGAGTATATGCTCTATTATTTAGGAAAAGTGGCGACTAGCCAACGAGGGACCATTCATAGATAAATAATTGAATGTAAAACTATAAAAGGAAAGGACCATCAGATAATGTGGTCTCATTTCATTTGGGACCATTCATTGATAAATAATTGAATGGAAAACAATAAAAGGAAAGGGCCATTAGAACACGTGGTTTAATTTCATGAAGGGGAAGGACCATGTGTGGTTTTATCTCATTAAAGTTTTTTCATTATCATGTTTTAATTTCTTGACGGTGATTGAATATACTTTCGTTCCTTTTCATTTCCTTTTTATAGTATTTTTTTAATTTTTAAATTTATATATAAGTTATATCTAATTCTATGGTAACCTGACAAGTATGTGACTCGGAAGATTTTTGTTATATGATCCGTTTTTTCTTTCCTTCACTGCTTGTTTTCCAACAAAACGGAAAACATATCTTTATATGGATTGTTCTTCACATATATTTTTTTTTCTAATAATTATGATTTTTTTTTATAACGCTATGAACGTGCACTTCCATGCACGCACGCGCGTGTGTTTTCTGTTTTTCTTGCTTACTTGAATCGATAGAATTATTATCAGTTATGTGTTCATATAGCTTTTCATTCACGTCCTCCGAATCACTAAATCCACATCAAATCAAATATACACCAAATTAAATCTCAATAATCTTGTTAAGGCTAATTAATCATAATTAAATTTGGATTTTCTGTTCATATATCCAATCCTGAACCACAGTTAGTCTCACCGCAATCATACCCTACCTTCACTAATAACAATATTTATATTCGAAGGGATTAAATCCGTAATACGTGTAGCTGAGTTCTCAGTCGTTTCCTGATCGTGCAAGTCATGTGTATTTACAAGCTCATATATAGTAAAAGAAATTGAAAAGAGTAGTATGGGTGCAGCAGCAAAGTAAAACCCTTATGGGCACAATATAGCACACATTTGCAAGCATGATCTATAAATGTCCTAGATGAAATTATTGAGGCTTTCAATTCTACCTTGCTAACATAGATAGAATCTGTTTTTAAAAGAATGCAATTAATTTTCTTTGCAATATAAATTCCCCCAAAAAAAAAATGAAGTTGAAAATTAATTAATCAGCTCTCCATGTTTTCGTCACCAATCAGTGGCGTCACGACCTTGGTGCCCGAAGTAGAAGCAGCCTGACAGCTGATACTCTCAACTTCTTTCTCCTTGCTCTTTCTCAAACGGGCCTCAAAACATGACCCCACATATTATCACGACGGAGTTTTCCGAATGAAGTCTCGATATCCATGGAGCCTACTGCACGGATTGCCCCTGATGAAGAAACCCTGCTAGATAACAAATACAGATTATACATAGAAAATCCAATAATTAATTCTTTAACAAATTTAATTTTACGTATTAATTAAAATCAAAAATCTTAAATTTGGAAAAATAAAATTATGGTCCGATCGGGTCAGCTGCATTCTTAATTTGATGAACATATTCATTCAATATTTTATTTTTACTCAATTAAGACTAATTTATTGAGATCACATGCATCATGCACGAAAATAATATCCGGGATGTCCTGTTTAAGGCTACCGATCCTCGTTAATTGTATCAGAAGCCTGACAAAGAGATTCTCGTACGAATGAGCTCTGGCTTCAGTGATCTACGTTGTAAGGTAGACATATAATCCAACACTTCATTAATTAATTAACATGTTAAATATATTCGAGACAAGATGTCGTGTCGCGCGCGTGCACTTGAAGGCGCGTGCGCGTTAGATTCTTTAATTTTTAAATGAGTATTGAAGTAAAATATTAAATGAATATGTTTATTAATCCAAATTTCTATATGCAGTTTTACTAAATATCATGTTTGTGCAGATTCCAGATTGTATCTCGAATTCACGTGAAGGACCATATTGATCTGACGGACAAGGAGAAGCAAATATTCGACCGCCTTCTCGAGGTTCTCCGCCACTTCAATATCCAAACTCAACTTCGCGTCGCCGGCGGCTGGGTTCGCGATAAGGTTTTCAACATTTTTTTTTTAATTTTACCAGTTGTAGAAAGGGATTGCTCCTGTACGGTTGATAAATTGAACTGAAAGAAATTGTAAAAATAAATAAATCTCATCTATAGTTATGAACAAAAGTTGATCATGCACGAAAAGAAACCATGTTTAGATTTCAAGGTTCAGTTATGAAAAAAAATGTAAAATGTAATTCGGCTGACAAATTTGTGATTTTTGGTGGATTTTGATGCTAATTCTAATGATTATAATTTTTACTGCAGCTATTAGGGAAAGAATGTTATGATATTGATATTGCACTCAACGATATGTTGGGAAAGGAATTTTGTGATAAAGTGAATGAGTATTTGTCGTCTACAGGCGAAGTGACTCAAGGAATAGGTGTGATACAAAGGTACTTCAATTAAATTCTTTGTTAAATGCATGAATATTGTTACTTATTGGGCATATTGTTATTTTTATTATAAGAAAATTACACGAAATTCTTTTTTCCTAACAAATAAATAAGAACAATAAAACAAGTATATTTTATATTTGAAACTTTTTGTATGCAGAGGTTTGGCACTGCCGAAGAGGATGCTTATCGAAGAGATTTAACAATCAATAGGTACTAGTTATCTCACTACTAATATATATATATATATGTATGTATACGTGTGTGTGTGTGTGTGTGTGTGTGATCTCTATCTTGTATTTTATACATATAGAAAATTGAGCTGGCTACTTTTTATGTGTTTTATTTGTCTGTCTTTGTGTTTATATTGATGTAATATGTTCCGATATTGTTTTTTAAACTTAGCTGTTTTTTATGGTTTTATTTGACAGCTTGTTCTACAACATTAATACAAGTTCAGCTGAAGATTTCACGCAAAGAGGTAATGCAGGTTTATGTTACGCTATTCAAACCCATTCCCGACCATGACTACCCTTTTTCCCCATTATTTATTTATTATTTATTTTTGTCAACTGTAAAGGAATTGCGGACTTGAAAGCTGGGAAGATAGTGACCCCGTTACCTCCAAAGCAGACATTCTTAGATGATCCGCTTCGAGTTCTCCGAGCTATACGTTTTAGTAGTCCATGAACAACTACAGTGTGCCTATTTATTACACTTTATAAAAAGAATTATATTCAAAAATGATTCTAATATATATATATATATATATATATATATTGATTAGGTGCGAGATTTGAGTTCGTGCTGGATGAAGAGTTGAAGATAGCAGCTGCAGACAATGATGTCAGAGATGCTCTTGCTGATAAAATTAGTAGAGAGCGTATTAGTCATGAGGTATGCTTTCATGTGCATCTAATGAATTAGAGATTGAACTATCTATTAGACATAGAATTATAGAAGTCTACCACGGTTGACATTTAACATAATGAATTAGTATGGCTAAAGAAGCAGTTCGCATTTCATTCTGGAATTTGGGGTTATTTTAACAATATTTTTGGTATTTTATTTTTATTTTTAATTTTAACAGTTGGCTATTTTACCGTGTTGTGAATTCATGAATTGTTTTGGTTAAGGAATTAGTGGTGCTTTTATTTTACCCATACCTATTTTTCTGAGAAACAGATTGATTCTTTTTGGCATAAATGCCAGGTATACGACAAAGCTGACAGGGAATATACACTTTACATAAAAGTGATTGTAAGGGCAGCTGGATGTTTATATTCAACGCCATGGATTCTTCGTCTAACTGCACACATGGTTCCCCATTCTCCGTTGTTCTTTTCTGGGATCGTTATAGCTCTCTACCATCTAGTTGTCATTCTTCGATAATGCTGGTACTAGTTCTCTCCCTTAGACTGCTTGATGCATTTCTAATCCTGATCCAGCTTGATCCGGAGTAATTCAACTTGAGTCAATGATCAAAAGTTGTTATTATAGGATCAGTTTGGTTCATTTGCATTCGAGGGCTCTATACATTAAGCATGAAGTATTGTTTTGGTTCAGCACACCATTCTCAGAACAATATGATTCATCCATCTTCATTTTGACTTATGCATTCTTATGTCTGTAAACGGTGTTGCATTTTGATCATTAGAGAGAGAGAGATGCATAATGCACGGTAAGGTTTTATGTGATTTAATTTATGTGATAACCGGTAAGCTATCATTCATGGATCCGTATAGAGATCTAATTTATGTGATTTTTGTTCTTTGTTCTTTTTTTTTTCTGTGCTTGTGAACTCTAAGATTAGATCTTAGAAGAATTAGATGGCTTATGTTTTTATTCTCGATTTTCTCTTTCTTGATTGGAGAAGAATAGAGAGGTAATTAGAATAAGATTCTGAAGTTGGCTTCAAAATTATTGAATTAAGTTATATTTAATAATATCATGAAATTTATGTGGTTGGATTTTCTGTAGTTTGTCTAAACTTACTCTCTTGTTGTGCGTGTGTGGTTTTCCTTTTTTTTTTAATTAAAAAAATTAATAGAATAAAGAAGAGTACAATACTGATAGAATAAAGAAGAGTGATTGAATTCCCTGCCCAGAAACAATTTGCTCGATATCTATGGCAAAAGTGGAGTGCGTAATTTATCTGAATCTGTTGAGATAAGTAAGCTATCTGCTTTCGACGCTGAGGGTGTTGAGGTGAATCCGAGAGATGTTTTTATTAATCGAGGATTGTTCAAATTAATTCTTGGTTTTCTTGCCGGGCTACAAATCGAAGTTCAGAAGAGGCACGAAGCTGTGAATGGTTTGCTCGAAATTTCTGTTATCGAGACGCCAACACCAATAACCGTGGGGTACATTTTGCGGCTTAAATCGGGGGAGATTATGAATGTTGATGCGAGGAGATTGGTGCGTTGGGAGAAAGAGAAATCCGAGTTTTATATGCACAAAGTTGGATAAATCGGGTGGTCGTAAGTATGTGCTTGAATGCGCGACGTATTTTCGCTCAAGTGATTTTGGAGGGTCTTTTGTGGGTATGTGTTCGATACTTTTCCTCATTAGTTTATCTCTTGATATTTTTATTGATTTTGTGTGATCTGCATAAGATTGTTTGAACTGTAATGTTTTTATTCTTACAATGTTAACTGCATAACTGATGAGGTAATTGTATTCCAGATTCTTTTTGTCCAGTTTATCATCAATGCCTTTTTCTGAACTCTAACCGGGTTTTATCCTTTATTCCAGGTTGAAGTTGGTTACATCTTGCAGATATCGGACTGGGATTAACATAATAAAGCAAGTGTTTGATCCAAGAAGTCATTGTTGGCTTAATTGTTTTTGTTTTTTTTCTTGTAAAATCGTAATGTAAAATATTTTTGTAAGTATACTGAATGCTTTTGTTAACATTTGATGTTGATTAATTTTAATTTTCATGAAATATGAATTAAATTGTAATTGTTTGGTGTTTATAGTTTGGGACGAGGATTGATAAAATAGAATGGGCGTTTAAATCTTTTTTTTAAAAAATATTATTTTGGAATCTAGATGGGTTATATTTCAAACCGATACCAATGTTCTCTGTGTCAGCGACGTCAGTTCTTTATGAAACCGGTATTATACTCAGTATTATTGGTGACGCTTCGTAGTTAAGGAGCGCCACCCGGATTCTGTTTTAAGCGGGGTTCCACCCGCTTTCCTGTTTTAAGC